>PNEQ01095221.1:76753-128629 GCA_003012365.1 Medauroidea extradentata | reverse complement strand
AGCTCAGTTGGTTGAGCGACCGACTTGGATACGAGGGGTTCTGGGTTCGATTCCCAGGTCTGGCTGGGTGTAAAATTTGTGTTTGTCCGTTAGAGTCATTGCACTTGTAAGAGTCACCAACAACTGTCACAACTGGGGAATTGTCAAATACTTAAGCTGTAAAGGGGGGATGTTTGGCTCGTTGGCGATGTTGCGACCTAGCCAAGGAGCCTAACATTAAAAAAAAAAAAATGGTTAGACCATTCGACTCACACCAAGACGATCCGAGTTCGATTCCCGGCGCGGTCGGTCCCCGGATTTTCGCACGTGGGAATCGTTCCGAACGATGCCGTTGATCGGTGGGTTTTCTCGGGGATCTCCCGTTTCCCCCGACACTTCATTCCGGTGCTGTTCCATACTCACAACATCTCACCCCTCACCAGCGCTTAAGACCTCGATGTTAAGCGCTGACCAAAATCTCTCACTCACTAGTTTACTATTAATTTATGTAATATGGCCTCATGCATATAAACAAATTCTTCGTCATAGTCCTCTTATGGGAATATATTTCCTGCAATTATTTTGTCTAGCAGACGTGTTTAAAGTTCGTGCTATTATATATTAAATATTTAGTGCAAGACATACAAATTTCTGAATAACATATATCATGTTTCATTTGGATTCTTATTATATATATTTTCTCTGATTAAAGATATGTTTTTGTTTTTATGTTGAAAATAAAAATTAATATTTGTATTACATACTCTAGTCCAATGCGAGTTATCTCTAGACTATATATAAAAGAGATCACTGACTGACTGACTGATATATCAAACTGCAGTCCAAACCATTAGACATAGGGTCATGAAATTTCTTGTGTGGTTTCCTCTCAGGTTGTAGGCGAGCACTAAGAAGGGATTTTTCGAAATTCGACCTCTAAGGGGGTGAAAAGGGGTGAAATGTATTTCCGAAGAAACGTCGATAGAGCTCGAAACCGACGGCCTATCGTCGTGATTTTTACTTTATTAGGACACACATAAAATGCATAGTAGCCAATTTAAGGATTTTTCAAAATTCAACATATAAGAGTTTAAAATACCTTAAATGTGTTTCCGATTAACTGTCGATATCTATCGAATCCTTCGGGATAGAGAGTTAGTATTTAATTCAAAATATTGCTTACGTAAATATTCAAAAGGTTGTTCGAGGATTTTTTTAAATTCAACCCCCAAGTAGTAAAAAGGGGCAAGTGTGTTTTTTATGAATCGTCTATATCACTGAAACACAATTGACTGTCGTCCTGATTTTTACTTAAAGTGGTTACGTATACAAATTTCTATGACAGGACTCCAAGACGTTTCGAAATTCTTTAATTAAGAGGATGAAAATACGTTAAATGTGTTTTCGATTATTCCTCCATATCTATCGAACCAACCGAGATATCGAAGTGCTCTTTGTTTAGATTGATACTTCTGTAAATATCCAAAATATATTTTACGAATTCGACCCTAAAGAGGTACAAAAGTTTAAAACGTGTTTTCGATTTACAATCGATGTGTATCGACCCCATTGATATTTTATATCGCAATGTGATATCTGTTTAAGATTGATGCTTACTCAAATACCTTAAAAGTAATTTTCGGATTTTCAAAATTCCTCATCTGAGGAGATGAATTTTACGAATTCGACCCTAAAGAGGCACAAAAGTTTAAAACGTGTTTTCGATTCACAATCGATATGTATCGACCCCATTGATATTTTATATAGCAATGTGATATCTGTTTAAGATTGATGCTTACTCAAATACCTTAAAAGTAATTTTCGGATTTTCAAAATTCCTCATCTGAGGAGATGAAAAGTTGTGAAAAGTGATATGTGTTTTTAATTAATCGTCGATATATCTTATATATACCCAGCAGGCTATTGTCGGGTTTCACACGTTCAAGAGCCACCAGTTAAGTAGTCTAAAATGTGATTCAAGTGTATTTTGAAATTCGGTCTCTTAGGAGGTTAAAACACGTTGAATGGGTTTTAGATAAATCGTCAATATATTACGAACGCATCGAGATATTCAGTTTATTTTTGCTTCAGGATGATGATTACGTAAATAGCCGTAAAATGGTTTAAAGATTTTTTAAAATTCGAACTCTCAGTACTGTACAGGGTTGATATGTGATTTCTAATGAATGGTCGATTTTGCTTTGCCGAATGAGCTATCGTTGAGATATTCACTTCACATGGATACTTGAATAAATTTTTAAGGTGTGAAATGAAGATTTTTCGAAATTCGACACCTAAAGGGGTTAAAATGGCAGGAAATCTGTTTTCTATCAGCCGAAGATACTGATCTAACAAGTAGAGATATCAAAGCGGTGTTCGCGTCAGAACGATGGTTACTAAATTATACAGGAGATTCATTCTACAGTTCTATCGATACGCGGTGTTGTACAACCTCTATGAGCCAGAATATTTTACTTTTAACAGTTATTTTCATGAATAATTTCAACGTTACATGGCGCAGTGGTTTGTAGTTCCGATCTATCGTTCGGGAGGTTATGGAGTCAAATTCCTTTAAAGTCTGTGCAAATGTGCATGTCTAAAACACAAAAATAGCAAGGAATATGAAATTAGTGCAATTTGGATGAGGTTCAAAGTGGTGAAAATGGATTATGCAGTCCACTGTCTACTGAAGTTCGACAGCATCAGCCCACATATACCATCTCGCTAACCTCAAGGTTGGGGCACCAAATATGTTTATATTTCAGCGAAACATTATCCCGCCAAAATTCCTTAATGCGACGTAACTTCGAGTGAAGGTTTTGAAAAAACAAATTTGTTGCTGAGGGCACTATCACCAATGGTTGCTATCGAGGGAAATCAGTCTGAATACCACGTGAAGTATAACGAATTTCATTCGAATAACCTCGTATATTTAACCGTCTGTAACTACCCCACAATGTCAACTTTGCTGTGACTATAAGTAACGCTCAGGCGAATCCGCTGTTAGTGGCAGGGACAAACTTAAGCCTGCTTTTCCCGTCAGAGCTATCTCAACTAGCAGATTTGTCATTCTAACGCTTGGTGATTGAACCACCTATCTAGCGTACAAAGAGGTATCTACTCTGAGCATTACACGCGAGCAAAACCGCGGGCGTACTGCTAGTTATATACATAATAGTATATCACTGACGAATTGGGATGCCTATAACATCGAGGTTACGTGTGCTAATACGTTTACATTCTTAATTAGGCCTAATTGCGAAACTAGTGCAAATAACAAAGAATAAAATTACACAAGGGGATATGAAAATCACAGTTTGTTAAATGTTCTGCAATAAATATTTTTAATTTTTTCAGGTTTTTCCGAAATCGCTCCAAAGGAGTGCTGGGATGATTCCTCATGAAGTCCCTCTCATTTTTTTGGCTGCCATATACATTGGCTTAGTCTGTAATGACATTGACTTTAACGAGACGTTAAAGTTTAGTTAACAATATTCTGCTCCGTATAACTTCAGTAAAATTTAAAATTGTGTAGTTCTGAGGCCACAACTCTGTAAGTTAAGTGAAGAGGCCTGAACTTAATTAACATATATGTGTTCAGAGTTGGTGAGGGATGACATGATGCGAGTAAGCAGCAGCGACGGAATGAAGGGATCGGGTAAACGGGAGAGCCCCAGGAAAACCTACCGACCAGCTTTCGTCCGGCACGATTCCCACGTGCGACCCCGCCGGGAATCGAACCCGGATCTCATTGGTGAGAGGCAAGTGCCCTAGTCTCTGCTTCAACGGCTGTTCCAACGTTTTAAGCGATTTAGATGTTTTATACTTCGTCAGACGACCTTTTTAGCTCTAAAACGAACCTGTGATGTCTTTCCCACTATCTGTAAATTATGCCTTTCAGTGGGACATACATTACATAATATTAACAGCGATTGTCCGTAAGTAGCGGTTCAAATTTACTGAAGTAACAGAGTGTATCTTATTTTAAATGTTGCATTTCGTGACAAAACCAATCTTTATAATATGATTAGTGATGATGCGGCAAAAGTAGACTATTGGCTAGATTACAATGTTACGTGCTCAAGTCCGTCATTATTATTACGTTGTTAGTGTTTGTTTTTCGACTGGACCAATACTAACTCTGGTGTACTTCGTCTGAACATATTTGTGATTTGTCTACAAACAGCTCAGACGTGCCACGTAACCGTTATCCACAGTGTACTGGAAAATACGTTGACACAGAAGATTTTCGCGATTTACCACCAACTTTAAACATTGTATTTACGCATTGTAGAGAAGCTTGGTAGCATGGTTGATATGTAGAGGGATTGTCTATAAACAAAAGCTGTTGAGTTACACAGAAAACTATGGTTTCCTAAAGTGAAGTGAGGAGATTTTGATCAACACTTACATCGAGGTCTTTAGCACTGGCGAGGGGTGACATGAGGTGAGTATGGAGCAGCGCTGGAATGAAAGGTGCGGAAACGGGAGATCCCCGAGAAAACCCGCCGACGAGCGGCATCGTTCGGCACGATTGCCACATGCGAAAATCCGAGAACTGATCCAGCCGGGATCCGATCACAGATCACCATGGTGTAAGGCGAGTTATCGGACAACTCGGCCATCGCAGCCTCTATGGTTTCCTGAATTCGTTCCAGGCAAATTTTGGGTTGGTGCAATAACATCGGCCATGACTATAGACACATGTTTTTCCCGACGCACAAAATCGCGAAATTTGCCACTTCTGTTTGAAATCGCGAAATTGATCAATTATGTGCGAAATTACGAAAGAATTGCGCAATTTTTACGTATTCTGTAGTAAATTACGTCCGATTCGAGATATCGATTATACGAATCAAGAAACTCGATATTCGACCGTGAGTCGAAAGGTAGTTTCGAGAGTATCGAAATAGACACGAAAATGACAGCTGTTTGGATTCAGTAACGCAACGTGTTCGTTTATCCTGGTTTTTCGTGATTCCCGTTTATTTTTGTTTGAATTTTGTAATGATAAATTATATTATATTAATCTTTTAATACGGCAATGTTAATTACCACTAAAGAGATTTATATCTGTAATGATGTGACGTACATTTTTCCACAATGAGAGTCTCGGAAAATAACACAAAGTAAACTTGCTTCACACGCATCGCGTAAAATGGAAGGCACGAATGACATAACCCAGCATAAATTTTCCGGTAACAAATAATAGTGAAAACAAGGGGGGTAAAATTGTTGCGTCTTAAATAGAACATTTAGAGGCGAAACACGAATGAACAAATTCAAGGTATGTAAGTTATGCCATTCAAAATTTTTTTATTTGTAAATATCAAAAATCATTACTCATCGTGTAGCAGTTAAACTATTGGTGTTACAAGTAAAGTTTGTTAATAAAAAATATTTATCTCACAATTTAATTATATAATTGTGTGGTTATAATTATTGGTCCAACATAACCTTATATTAAGTACTGAATTTTCTGAATTTTTGTAGTTAGTGTCCGATTTTACTTGAGAAAAGTAATACCAATAACAGCTTATTCTTGCGACTAATGTTAGTTTATAAAAATTTTTCCCCCATTCCAATCATTTGCATTGGTGTGTTATATATGCCTAATCTAACCATCAAATGTAACAAATGGGTAAATTTTCAAACACTTAATTAACATATTTTTGTAAAGAAAGTAATTTTATTTAAATATTTAACTAAAATTGCGATACTTTGCACACATTTGTTTCCTCCAAAATATTTCTCTGACGTTTACAAAATTAGCGAAATTTATAACGAAATGACGTGAAAATTTACGAAAATGTCAACGAAATTGCCTCGTCAAAATGGACGAAGTCATGAAAATATTTGCACCGAAAACAGGTGTGTCTAGCCATGACCGGTTCCTTTCCTTTTGTAAAGTTAAGTGTAACCGTTTCTTAAGACGTCGCTGTCCTCGAGACGCAAAACCCAAGGTGCACGGTAATCTATTTAACGTGGAATGGCAACACTACCGCATGAATAGGCATCAGCGCAGGGTGTCGCACATAGAGGCGATGTGACAGGTGTCCTGGTGTGTCGTAGTCGCCCTAAGACAGGGGCGGTAAACCTCTTTGGAGATATGTCCAAAAGAGTTAAACCTAATTATGTCATTAACAACCTTAGAAAACATTCACATTGAGTATTATTCATGATCTCAAAATTTACGTAATAAGTATATTATAACAAACACTTTATTTATAAGGTGTTTAATTGCAATGCATTCTCAGTTATTATTACCCGAAACAACTTTGTTTACCGTAACAATTAGAACAATTACAAACAAAAATGTTTGGAAATTGCATTTAAGGCACATGATTCATATCTATATACTTTTACATAATTTTAAAATATTGCGCAAATGCTTCAGCTTTTGGTAGGCCATTCTAAAGGTCTTGGCGGTCCGGTGTTTGGCCCTCCACCTGAGTCGCGCACAACAGAGCCTGAAGATCAAGACCAACGCGTGTGCGCGGCGCATGACGTGTGGCTCGACGGCGGTCGTCCTGTGCAACACCTTATGACCCGAGCTTCGACGTGGGTGGGGGGAGGCGTCCCCGGGGGCCACTTGGCGAAGGAAAAGCAGAAGGTGGTGGCAGAGGAACGGCGGACGAGAGGGAAAGTTGAAGAAGGGTACGGGCGCCGAAGTGGAAGGGAAAGCACGTAAGCCCTGATAACGTATAGCGACGGCGAGGCGCTCCAGCGGTCCCCGAAGAGCCTCGGACCTGAATGATGCACTGCGACGATGTTGCCACTTGCTACCCCTTCCTCCGCAGTGGAACTACTTCCCGCGCGCGAATTCCGCGTCGCTCGAGAGGATTTTAAGGAAGTGGCGTCGTGCCGTAATAATTAAGTGGCCGCCTCCCGTAAATCCTAGACGTTGTCGACACAAATGAGGTCACCGGCAAAGAATGATGATGGTTCAAGGAGACCTCGCTGCGTTACCTCCTGGTTCTGCGAGAATGAAAGACCGATTCACATGCGCAGATGAGTCAGAAACGGTTTAACACTATATTACTAGTGATCTACCTACGGAAGCGACACGAAAAAAAAAAGTACCTTATAAACACATAAACCATTCTATATTCATCTCAATTTGGGGCAATATAAATTGATTATTATAAAAGCTACAGGGATAGCTATAGATAAATGAATGAGTGTGATAAGAGATTTTTGAAACAGTATATCCAACGTGTTCAATATGTGTTACTGTCACCATGCTGAAGCACTCAACTGATTGCTACAGTGACCATGTTTGTTTATTGATTATTATTTTTTTTTTTAATTTGATCACTCGAAGCATTGAACGATTTATCAGTGCGCACAAATTGATCAGATATTCTTTCATTACTTCCTCAAAAATAGTTTAAGTAAATTCGCACTCGTAGTATTTATGTGCGTGTATGACTTCGCTCCCCGGTGGGGGAGGGAGCGAGTATTCTAATGCAGATTAGGAGGTTCAAAGTTATTAGTTTGGTGAGGGATAACTTTCGCCGTTCGTTGGGCTGGTATCGGCAATAACCTGGAGCTTGTGGAGAAAACGTTGTCGTTTGCCAATTGTCGGTTTTGTGTACCTGAAATTCTCTCGATATTCTCCAGCAAGAAATCGGCCCATTGCAGACTCCAGCACTACTAGCAGCGGAACTTGTCCCTTCCAAAACTCGTCCATTAGAAATCTGACTACGTTTATAACATGTAGTACTGTCAAACATTATCGTATTTCAGTACAAGAGAAAGGTTACTATAGGTGCAACACGGTAAAGTCAAACTTTAATAAATGTTTCTTTTGCCAAATGGAAAGGAAATTGTATATTTTAATGCCTTCCACTTATTTAAAATAAATTCAGGATATTCTGTAGTTTTATTTTAAATAAGTGTACAGTACTAAACATTATATTTACAGTGTACTTCTAAAAGGTTGAACTTAACAGTGTGTCACACATAATACTGGTTCATAAGTGTACGAGTAAGTTCATTGTAACCCGTTTACACGATAATATATGACGTGAAACCAGTAACTTCGCCAAGTTTCGCTTACAGATAATTTGTTTCACAATGCATTTATGGCACAGTACGGTAATGTGAGAACATTAAAATGCACTCTCACCAGGCGTAATAACCAGAAGACTGTATTTTATCGTGACGTCAGACGATAACTTCTGAGAAAAATAACACTGCGTTTATAGAATGTTCACGACGGAGTCTGAGAACGCTTGTTATTACTATCACGCTTGTCATACACGTCGTAGTATCTGCAAATACTTGAAAATGAAGGAAGGATGTAAATGTACTGCAGCTATTACCTAACCCTTCCGAGTCTTTAAAGTTGTTCATATTTCCGCGACTGCACTACAAATACGCAAATTTTCCAAATAATCGAAACATACAGATGTGTGTAGTGAAGGGAACTACTCTAAAACTTGATGAACGGTCCGTACTCCAGGTACCTGTAAATTACCAATATTTTTGAAGTTTGATCTCAAGCGACGGTTTGATACCAAACCAAGTCCAACTTTTGCTTCTAAAACGTAAAAATTGGATTCTAATCCCCTATATTTGTGACATTGAATATCTGTGACATATTTACGCAAATAACGAGACAAATTATGGTCACCCATAATAATGATCAGGAATTATGGCTGAATAAAATATTTTTGTAATGTATAAGAAAATCTACACTTGGTTCGTTGTGGCACCATATCCTCCAGTTAAGTTCAGTACCTTTTTAAACTAAACCTTTGAAATATTTTACTGTTTTGTTGAGTCATTTTAGATCACATAGATTTAATTTGCTTAACTTTACTAATAATAATCTACTCAGTTTTTTTCGACCTGAGGATGCCAACTGCAAGGTCTGCAGAAACGTCCAAGAAGCAACAAAATACGCAGTTAAACCCCAGAAGCCAAGTAAACGACGACAGTGGTCGCGGAAGTCTGCAATCTAAACATATTCGTTTAACTGACAGTATGAAACTAATAAAACTGAAAGTTTTTAAGACTTTTTTGGTATTCGTGAACTTACAAAAAGTTCAGTGATTTATTTTTAACTAATAAAGCCTAGTGAACACTATACAGAATGTTAAAAAAATCAGTGCCCAAAGTTATAGGGAATATGAAGGAGACGCATACAAATATATTTCGCCAGATAACCATGTTTCGGAAACAAATAGTTTAAGAGTAATGAGTATTCAGTGGTATCGGGTGTGATTGATAAGACACCTATGGTAATTGTTTACAGTACTTTATTGTTATGATCAGTGTTACAGTTAATGTTCAAAATGAGCGCTATTAACATCAGCGTAGAGCCGGTATCGACGTAGCAAGGAGTACAGTGATCGCTGGAAGATGTGTGATGTGTGTTGTATGTGCGTGGCCGCCACAAGAATCCGTGCAACTAATTCCTCCTCCGAGCTGACAGGGCAAGAATACACTTCAGTTTTCATGTAGCCCCTTCTCATTTTGAACATTTATTTTAACATTTATCAAAAAAAATAAAGTACTGTAAACAATTACCATTGGTGTCTTCTCAATCACACCACCCGATACCCCTGAATACTCATTACTCCTAAACTATTTGTTTCCGAAACATGGTTACCTGGCGAAATATATTTGTATTTGTCTCCATCTACCCTATTACATTGGACACAGAATTTTTGAACATCCTGTAATATGTTACAAGTAAATATAAATTAGAAGTTACTAGTAATAATGTATCATATTCAAAACACTGGTAAATGTAAACTTGCTGATAATTGCTCAATTAAAATACACAGCATTCTTCTTTTTATAGTTTCAGAAGGCATAATAATTGAGAATCCAAAATGTAATAAGAATTATTTTCTTAGTTTTTTTGCAAAAGTGAATGTTAAAAAAATTTTCAATTTTATTTTTGTTATGGAATACCATTGACTTTATGTTTTCTTTGACAACTGGTGAACTAATGTACCACCGAGAAAAACTTACGTGTTTGTTATGTTCCCATATTTTATAACTTATATTCAGATAAAGTTATATAGAGATTTATCAAAATATTTAAGTGGTTTGTTAACAAATACATTTAGCCTATTCTGTGTGCAGAAAAGATTACAAGCGGGAATTACTATGTTACTTACTCACCTTAAGGTTGATTAAAACAACAATTTTGTGTGTTCGTCGAACTAAAAATATATTTCGTAAGTTTTAAATTATTATTTTTTTCTTCGTTTTGCTTACGTTACACGGAAACTACTTTGTGAATATCATAAATTATTCAAGTTTCCAAAATAATGTACAGGTTGACAGAGAAGAAGGTAGTTACGGAGCCTATCTAACTGCGTTTGAAATGTGTTCTAATAAGCTATGGTTGCGCCTTTTTTTACGAAACTACTTACCACGCATTAAATTTATGTATCTATAATAAGAGTATCTACCTCAAAACCTGCCCCTAGAAGTTAAAAAAAAGTTATCACACTTATTGAAAACACTATTTTCGAGCCAAAAAATGATACCAACCGGATACGAAAGACATATACAGAAACATGCATTGGACTTCACACAATACGTCACAGAATTAAAATTATGTGGTCACTGCTTGAAGTCTTGCAGAAAAGAAAGCAATAGTACAGCACTGCAAACCAGTTAAGTAGTTCACGCGTTGATGTGACACTGCATTACATATGCCAGTCAGCGGCACCCTTACCAGACTTTGTGACAGCCACAAATAAAGAGCTAAATATTCAGATGACCAATATACATTTAAGGGCACACTCTTGCAGCCGATTTCAGGTAGAGTACGTACCTAGACACAGGAATCTCTGTTTATCCGTCGTAAAATGTTGTGAAAGACGAATGCGTGGCTGGTAAAGTGACTGAGGTTGTTTTAATATGAGTTGGCAAATATTGATGCTTAAACCAGATAAATAACAATTTTGTAAGTTTAAATATACAAATATAAGAAACAAATAAGTAACATATCCTGTGTTTAGTTTACCCGTTTCATTTGCTACGGTTGCTACACCATAATTTTTGCAACCAGATACCTGTTTCAATCAGGGACATTGGCCAACGAGAATTCGCGATTTTCCCGCCTTTCAAAATAAAAATGATGAGGTAAAATACGTTTCTTCGTTGGACCGGGTTTTCGTTCATCTTTACTGCCTCTGTGTCTCCGTACTAACATCTTTCGCCTTTACAATTATACTACAACTTGTTCTTGGCTCGTAACCACTGCAATCTGGTTCGTACACTCAAAACATTTCCTTTTTGTAAAATATACAAGACATTTTTAGAACTTTTATAAATCTTTGTAAGAGTACAAGAATTTGCCTCGTGAAATCATTTATTTGTGAAGTTACGGGATTGTCTTGCAAAAAGACTTAGGGAAACTTTGTAGTCAACCGAAATAACAGTTTTGTCGTAAATGATTCTGCAATGTATATTACTATTATTGCCATTCTACAACATAAATAATGTTTAAATGTTTATTATGTAGAATGATAAACTGATGTACAATATGAAATATATGTTGGTTTATTGGTAGCGTTTCAGGTTAGCTGTCTAAATGATATATAGATACGATTCGATATTTTAATTAATAACTGCTGACATGTAAATATTATTTGTTTATCTTAAATTTTTCAAATAGGTTATTTTTCGTGCTAAAGGTAAATTTAATAATTAAAAAAAATTTACCGCAATGCAAGTACAAATACAAGTAATGATACGTTTTATTCGCACATTGTAATTCTTTGTAGTTTTATAAAGTATTTCCTTGGAAACCGGGCCTGTAGGATTATTCTTGAAAAAGTACAATTTCTTTAGAGTGTAACATGCAACCCTGTGGAGCAGTGGGGGAGGTGGGTGGACGAGGAAGGAAAAACAAGGGACTATCGGCGCCAAAAACAATGAGCCAGTATTTCATTCCTCCCCTCCTCCAGGGGAGAAGAGAAAGAGCTTGGTACGGTCCCAGGTGCACTCTGGACCAGGGGGCGTAATGAGAAAGTAAAGTCGAGCGCGGAGAAAAACAACGAAGGGTGGCCGCCAACCCCTTGCACGAGAGTAAACACGAAGGGGCTGCTGGCTTGCCGTCTGTTAGTCTTCATTACGAGCGATGGCTGCGTCCCTCGGCAGGTGCGTGCTGGTTTGGCGTCCCTTCTTCGCGGGAATACTCTCGCAGCACGAGTTCCAGCACAATAACTTGCCGAATAGCAACGACATATCTGTTACGTTATTATACTCAACTAATTTTTTTTTTCATTCGGCCAATTTTAAAAAATTATTATGTTCAGGAACAGAGATGATGGTTAGAGATGATTATTTACCGCGGGAAAACTTGACTGTTTGCTGGTTTTCAACGTAAGCTTACCATAATATCATTGGCTTTTGCATGTAGTGGAGCTGATACCCTATTCGACTAAGCCAATGAGATTTCCGGTACTGTAATGTTTGGTGCCTGTTACTGGTCGAAGACAACTCCGTTGTGTCAGACGTATATAACCCAATCATTAATGCTGCAAGAAACTACAGCGTTTTCAAGGTTATGTTGGCACAAAAATTTAATAATAAAAATTTAATTTTTCCGCATTGCATAATTTTGTGCTAACAAACCCTTGAAAACACTGTAGTTAATTGCACCACATATTATTGGGTGATGTACGTCTTACACGACGTAGCTGTCCGCAGACTTATAGCAGGCATAAAATACTACAATAGCTGGATTCTTATTGGCTTAGTCAAATAGAACAACAGCTCCTCGTATAAGCGAAAACCAGTAATTTTCTGGTAAGCTGAACGTGCATTGAAACCCATCAAATAGTCAAGTTTTCTCGCGTAAACCATTATCTCTAGACATGAAAAATGTGTGTTATTATTAGGCTAGAATCTACTGTCATATGTGAACACACTGTAACATTTTTTATAAGTAGAGATGATGGTTTATCACTGGAAAAAGTGACTGTTTGGTGGATTTCAACACACGTTCGCCTTACCAGAAGATAACTGGCTTTGGCCTGTACTTGGAACTGTTACCCTATTTGACTGAGCCAATAAGAATCCCGCTATTGTAATATTTGGTGCTTACTATTGGTCATCAGACAGCTAGGTTGTGGAAGACGTCAGTACCCAACCATACATGTCGCAAGAAACCACGCGATATACCATCTTATCGAATCATCATCTCCATTTATAAGCTTGCCATACCGAGGTATAAGAGTTTAAAGAAAGTACGTATGGTAAAATTGTTTTCCATACATAAATTGTATCGTTACTATACATTTTAAGGATAGTCAAATGCATACTTATGTCGCCAGACACGTGTAGTAACAATGCTCAACATTTGCTCCATTTACAAGCTTAAGTATGGTTAAGTGTACCATACGGTGTATTGGTTAACAACTTCCTCTACGATTTAGGAAGTTTTTAAAGTGCGTTAGTGTACAACCGGTGTTTACATTGGCCACGTGTGTGGCCACTTTACAAATGTTGGACATTCTACCGTGAACTTTTTAATTATTGGCCAGAAGCATTCTCCGTGACAGGCCACGACATGTTCAGCCAACGGACAACGCCGAACGAGCCTACAGCCAATTTAATTCTAGCCTACTGGTAGAAAGCTGACCAGAATTGTACCCGTCTCTAGTTATGGGTTTGGTATATAAAGCTTGAAGCCATTTGCTAAGCGTGACCGCGCTTCGAGTAAAGCGTTATTTAGATCCGACTACACACCTTGAGCATGTGGAATTAACATTCCTTGCGTGAATCAACCAATAAGAATGCGTTTCTCTTATTGAAGTCGTGTTACTGAGAATTCATTCCTTTCCTCTTGCAAGCTACTGACTGGAGATCTACCTGACCTATAAGTAGAGGCCGGAAAATTTCGCGGATTCAATTACATTCATGTTAGAATGCACTGCCCTGTGCATATTCAAGCCCGAAGTATTTGTCCACTAGCTGCTACTCAGTGGAACAGCAGACAATGAACGAATAGACGAGGCTTTGGATATGCATATGACAACGGATTGTAGCATGCAGGTTATTTAATCGGCGAAATTTCCGACCCCTACCTATAAGTCTGCTGGTTCCACAGACAACTCAGAATTGTGTATAGTCATTGCTAAGTAACGCTTTCCCGTGGAACAGCCATTATTAAGCTTCACCACTGCTTACAGCCAGGAAGTTTAAAGAGGCAACCCGTTGCTGGAATAATATAATATTAAACAGAGATAATTATTTATGTTAACGGTTCTTAGAGTATTCCAAGTGAAATTTCTGGAGTAGTGACATTTATCGTCAAGGCTCGGTTTCAGTCACCATATTGAATTTTATTATTTTTCGTTACTTTTTTTTTTTAATTCTAAGAAGAAAAATGTTAAATTATGCTATTGTACATCAAATTCTATTTACGTTCCGCTACAGTACAGACCTTGCGATTTAGTTGTTAACTTATAATTACGCCACAATCTGTGTGGCAATTTTTTTATATTCAAAATTTGCCCGACAAGTTGTGGCCTGACTATACATTACTATCTCTATTGCCATGCTTATATTGTAGTGCAAGGTAAACAGAATTTGCGGTATAGTCGCCGATTTAACATTTTTCTTCTTAGAATTTCAAAAATAACTAAAAATAATAAAATTCAATATTGCGACTGAAGCCGAGCCTTAAAAGTATTTTGCACCTTGTTTCAATGTCTTACGGGCACACGTACACATCTGCAGCTGTGCTTCTTAGCTATCGGCAGAGTGTATTTTTGCAGAGACGTCGCTCCTCTGAATGAACCGATCAGAAAGGACAATGTTACTGCGGCACCACACGTCTGTGATTTGCAAGTACAACCCCGAGACGTTGAGAGTTATAAAACAGCCAATCACTGACCATTAAGCATGATTGCAGACGTGCAAAAAACACAGTAAAAAAAAGTTCGACGAAAAATTATTTCAACAAAAAAAATCTACTTGTGACAAAATTTGCCAATTTTTTAGTTTTAAAAATCATTATGGTGCTTTTTCTTAACACTTCTTGCTATACGTAGCTGAGGTTAAACGTTGTTTTTTTAAATTAATTTTTTACGTCAATTTTTCTTTTAAAATTCGCGGTTGCATGCAAAGTAGACTTAACATAAATGCAACAGTGAACACTGAGCGATGTTTACAATGGTTTTTGTAACAATACGATTAATTATAACATACATATATCATTGCGAGTTAATGATGCTTGTTCGCTGAAAATCGGCAGCAAAACAAAATAACTAGTCAAAATAAGATCAGCAAAACCAGTTAAAACTTTTAAAAAGATGTTAAAAAAATTAAACACATATATGATTCCAAAAAGTAAAATAATTAGTACGCACAGCAGGATTTAAAAATTATAGACGAAGGGACAGGTAACAATTCAGGTATGCGAAATGTAGCTATGTTAATTTTAAACTCAGTGCATATTTTTCACATACTCGAATGTGAGTGTCTGAAGACACAATAACACTTTTTTTTTGACAAGACGGTAATTAAAATTAATCACACTACTGTGGAGATTATATACGATGTAAAAGAATTGTTAATTTAAACACCTACTTCCATGCAACTTTAGGTAAAGGAAAACTATTTTGTAAGAAACTATATATTTTTGGACTAAATACAAGTTGCTTATTTCCAAACCACCAGTCAGGATAATTTTTCTAACAGTACAAATAAACCAAGCCAAAACAAAGGATAAAATATAAAAAAATAATAAATATTTAATAAACCACACACACACATATATATATGTGTGTGTGTATATAATGTAAATATTGTTGAAATAACGTACTCTGTATTGTATATGTATATAATAAAGTATTGTAGAATTAATGTAATCTGTGTGTATTACATATATATATGCCATTCATATCCTTTCAAATAAAATTATTTGTAAATGTACAACCCTAGCCGGCCCCTGTAGGGTGATCGTTAGCATGTCGGCCTACGGTGAAAGAGGTCCTGGGTTCGAAATACAACACGAGCGTGGATGTTAGCGTCGATTTCTTAGTTTGTAACGCGACCCTTACTAAGCCGTACGGTAAAAAACCGTGAAACGTAAATAAACCCTCTAAAATAAAATTAATGAACAACCTTATGAAGCAAAAAACATAATACTTAAGGAAATAATTTCCAAAGAATGTACGCATACAACTACTAGGAAACATACGAAAGTAAAAAGTAAACATACCATCACATAATTTTTTTTTATTTGGCGATTTATTCTTTCCATACTACTTTGCTTCTTAAATATAGACATTCACTGTGTATGAAGGCCGATTAATTCGCAATATCTATATCTATGAAATCATTGCTATCACAATTTTGTGCGGATATCATGTTTTAAGAAATAACATCATAAATTCTGCGCACGTTTAAATTTACAAGTAAGAAATATGTTAGTTTCTTACATACATAAGTGTTACATAAATTTTTAAGTTTATAATTAATAATTTTATAATTTAAAAATATGTGAAGGCACAAAATTCATAAATCATGAATTTATTTATTTTGTTTTCAAAAAAGATATTTTGTAGTAAAATAATAAACGCGAAAAATGTAAACTCTCTTGCATATACTAAAGTTTACAGAAAATAAAATTAAGTATTAGGTTTTAATTTTTCCGCAAAATACTTTTGTGCAATTCAAGTGTTATTTTGAAAACTACTCCAAATTCACAAATCTATGTCGTTCTAATGAAATTCTAATTTTTTTAATCAACCCATATGCATACATAACACTGGCATAAAAAAGAACTTTTATTTTGTGTCAAGTATCTGGCTGAAATTATCGGCAACAAGTACGAAAACAGAAAACAAATGTTTTGCGAGAGTAATTAATTTATTCCTTTTTTAAATTATTATCCGTGTGAAATTTTCCATATTGAAATTTCTTTTCTTTGTCATTGGCCAGAAGCAACTCATTCAAAATCACTCGTTTTAAAAAGGGTTTGGTGGCGTGAAAGGGATGAGAATACTGTGCTCCCAGCATGGATGGCAACCGACCGGAATAAATTTCCCCCGACCAGGCGCGTCCAGTCACGTAGGCGAGTAATCCCTCGAGTTTGGCGGAACCCATCCCATACTGGTTGCACGGTCATAAAACACCGCTGGCCCGAATACGCCGGCATGCTGAATAGAGCGTACGCGGCTATACCGCGGCGAGTGTGTTATCTGAAGCCAACATTATCCTTGCCCCTCTTCTACCTCCTCCCATCCCACAACCTATCCCTATCATCCACGCAAACAGCTTCCCCTGTCACCCCTCCCCCCTTCTGTACCCTGGGTGATGGCATTCTTTTTGCATCAGACAATAGGTTTGAACGTGGGCTGAGATACCGTTGCATCAAGTTTTTCACATGGAACCAAGCCCGTGTTTAAGTCATAATTCTTGTAGATGAGGCCGGCTTCGGTTATGAAGAAACAAAACCAAAAAAATATGTGTATTCGTTCCACTGTGAACTCATGCGCAAAAATGTTACGGGGAAAGCCATCAGAAAGAGGGAAAATACTCTCTTATCACGAAGAGAGTTTTTTTCCTTCATTACGTTTCCCATAATTTTGAAGTGGAGATACGAAATCTTACGATTTTTCCTGATGTACAATTCGCTATAAAACTAAAGTGGAAAAATATATCTCTTTTTTTGTAACGAATTTCTTACAAGAGCATATTTGAAAAGCTGATTTCCAAAATAAGTATTTTTTGAAGAGAAAATATTAAACAGCTGTCCTAAAGATGGTAATTTTACTCTGATGTGAATGAATTCCTACGGAACCAAAACTAATTTTTGACTCATTTTCTTTTTAAAACTTGCAATTGATTCGACGATTTGTAATTTATTTTATTCGTACTAGCTTGTGTATAAAAATGGCGTGAGAGTGAAAATAGCACGCATACTACATAAAAAATTATATTTAAATAGATTTCTTTACGAATATTTATTGTTTTGCATCAGACGAGCTAGAACAATTATGACAAATTAATTAGTACTGCCCTGCAATCTTCCCACCAAAATGTAAAAAAAAAAAAAAAAAAAAAAAAAAAAAAAAAATTATTCTCAGGAGTTTTTATTGCTTTTTAAGTTAACATCGATGGCAGACAAGTGAGTGGTTCAATTATTATTTTATTGCTAATAAAATCACATACATTTTTTTGGATAAATACTACCCACATAGTGGCTGACTCAGACATAAAAATAACTAATAACAGGGCACTTTCACGTGCCTTTAGATATCAATTAATAAAAATTACTACCAGCCTATGATTATACGTGTAGTATAATCCACTGTAAAAAGCTATCATCATATTGATTAAATTTGAAGTTACATTGCAAGTGAAACAATTACAAATATGTTATTTTTACGTAAATGTTTTTTCACATTATTTCCATTTGAAAGAAGTAGAACTTATTACGAAAGTATTATTTCTGGGACATCTCTGTTATATCATACTGTATTTAAGAGAAACCTTGAAAACTTGCTAGAATAAAACATCACATGTCCCCGTGAAGTAGCTTTTACAACATTAACGAGTCCAATTCATTTTGCTTTCAGTACAATACAACGTGACGTCGAAGGGTGGTTAGCGTATTTCATATTCCTTTTACGGCATTTGAAGAAATTGCACTACATCTCCCCAGTAATTTATTTGGAAACGTAATTAAATAATTCTATGTATTTCCTAGTAATTCATTGTATGTTTGAGTAAGAGTGAGAGGTATTGGTCAGCGCTTAACATCGGGGTCTTCAGTGCTGGTGAGGGGTGACATGAGATGAGTATGGAGCGGCGCCGGAATGAATGTGCGAGGGAAACGGGAGATCCCCGAGAAAACCCGCCGACAAGCGGCATCGTCCGGCACGATTCTCACATGCAGAAATCCAGGAACCCCGTTGGGAATCGAACTCGGATCGCCTGCGGTCTGACCTCTCGACCATCGCGGCCCATTATAAGTTTGAGAACGGCTGTATTTTACTCTGCATGTCTTGGCGACTGAATTCAACCAGAACATTAGTTCCCTGCCGGATATGTAGCCTATGTGGTTAAGACCGCAGCATCTGAAGACATGAAGGAGACATGAAGAGTGTTGATCGGCGACGCAACACATTTACCGACGAATCTTATTTCTTCATCAATTTGGTTGGCAATCACTTACGAGGATAAAGATTTTTAGGGGAGTGGATGCAATTTACAAATATGCTGAATTATATACTTACAGTACGTTTACAAAGCATTTAAAATTAGGGTACCCTCTCATAGGAAAACAAAGGGGGCCTTTAAGTGTGTTCAAGCGAGGAAAAATAATAATTTTATATTTGTATGGAAGGGAAGGGGGGTGAGGTGCATTAGACAGTTTGGCTGCTCATGAACCAAGTTATCTTTGCATACACAGACAACCTTTCTATTACGTGACTTCATTGACAGTCTTCGTGCAACAAAAAAAGGACGACGAAAAATTAAAATACATATATAAAAACATTGTAAAAATGAACCATATTATTTTTTTTTGCTTATGTAGGCCTATATTACTAAGCGCAAGTGTATATTTTCTGTAGTTACTACGTAACGAAATATCTGTAACAAACAAGAGGACATGAACACTCGAGCCTGTGTCTACGTTTGTACTTGACGCATGTAGATATTATCATAGATCATACATAAAAATAATGTTGACGCACTAGCTAGAGCGCTCTTCTCCTACCAAGACGAAACGGTTTCGATTCCCGGCAGGGTCGAAAACCGAATTATCACGTGTAAGTTCACGTGACGGAAGCTGTCGTTGGCCGGCGGGTTATCTTGAGGTACTCCCTTTTTTCCCAACCTTTGCGTTCCGTCACTTCACCCCTGTAGCTCTTTGCGTCATGTAACCCTTCAGGCTTAGCAGATGCCTATAGGCACCCAATCATATGGTAGATATCGGGGGAGTGACACCCTGCCCTCGAGTACCGCCCTATTCATACCACACAAACGCATGTGTTACGTCGCATGACAGTTACATGGCACAACAGGTACTCTCGAGGCCAACAAGTTCTCCCGATCTTTCTTCGGCAGAACATATTAACAGTATTAGCATCCGTTGTTCGTTTCAATCAATGGGCTAACTGTAAGTTATCTACAGCTAGGTACAACAGCTGTCGGCAAGCAGAGGTTTCATCGGTTTTACGTATTCGGGCGCGTGAATCTAGGCAAAAAAAAAAATAAGGGATGAGGATGCCGCCAATCAGTTGACTGGAAAGAGTAGTATGTTTGTACTGACCACTCTGTTGTCCCTGTGATCTGAAACTGTAATTATTGCAATGCAGTAACGTTGATGTTGTTTTAATTACATAATAGAAACACTTTCGATGCCACAACAAAATGTTTGTACAATTTTGAGCCGCTACAAAGTTACCTCGCCGCAAAGAAAATGATCTATCAGTAATGGCCACAAAATCTGTGTTATTGTTAAAATAATTTATTATAATCTTTGTAGCGAAGATAGCTGTGACGTTTTTAACACAAGCTATAGGTTGAAAAAAAAAGTTTTGCTGCAAAGAAACTTATATTATTTTCAAATGAAACCTTTTTAAGACAATACATGCCACAAAACAAATGTTTTCCATATTTGCTTTGCTGTAAGGCAAGATTTCTTTACAGCCATCTAAATTCCGTTGCGGGAAAGGTACTTTGCAGGGGATCATATTTAAACAAAGATTTGCTGTGGCAACGAAAGTGTTTTGACTGTGATCTCCGTCACTTATAGGTATCGTAACATTTTTTTATTGAGTGTATAACCTATTTTGTGGCAATATTTTAAGTAACGTTATAGTCAGGTTTTTATTGTGAATGTATTTTCTCTCTCTTTATTTCATCTCTTCACTTAAGAATTAGCTTATCGCTAGTTAACATCAGATTCTACAGAGTCCTGAACCGGTCTGTCGTCTTCCAAACCCTGAGGGATATGACATGATGCCTTATGATAAGGAAGCGACGAAATTTAAAAAGCTCGGAAAATGGGAGTACCCCGCAAAAACCCGCCGGCCATCGACAACGTCCTCCGTGCTGGGGCTCGAACCCACATCGCCGAGGTTACATGCGTGTGATCTAACCACAACACCGCTACAGGCATTGACGCATAACTTATTGTACTAAACGGCTAAGATTTCGAGCTCTCAGAAAACAAAATCCTGTTAACGTAAGTTTTGAAGGTTTAACATGTATGCAGACTCCGTTGCCATCTACATGTGCAGTGAGGAATGAAACGCTTAAACGGGCTATAAAATATTTCTGCTCGAGCGAATGCAGCCATTAGTATGCTAAACCTGTTACACTACTTACTGAGCCGTAAAAGTTAATCTATAGATTGTGACTTCACTTACAATTCCTAGTAAGTTTGCGTTTACAGTTTTCTATTATAGCAACGTTAAGCGCATTCACGATGGGAAAAAAGTTCTAGCATGCATGCTATGAATAATTGATTTTAAGTAGGAACATAACTTCCCTAAAGTAAGGCATGATCTTCTATTGAGTACAAGCAACAGAGTCATTCAAATAGACAAGCTAGTAAATTTTTTCCCTGGAATGAAGATTCTCTCCTGGCTCATATTTCTACACAAGAAGCCTACACTGTAACTTCGTAAACCGCATGGGAAGTTAATTAACCAATACACAATACGGAACATTTGTCATACTTCAGGTTGCAAATAGAACAAACGTTTTGTGCTGTTAGAAGTCTTGTAAAATGTGTTTATATTTGACTGTTCACTTACAATGTTAGGACGCTACTGTTGATGTATGGGGAAATAATTTTACCATACGTATTTGTTAACACTGCTATACATCGGCGTTGTAAATACACAAAAACATTTTACAGTGATAGTGCAAGTCTTTTTCACAAGTCAGCCACGTGGTATGCATTCGTAATGACTATGCGTTGTCTTTGAACGGGCGTAACGTATCCTTGAATTGGAAACCATTTTCGGATCAGCTCCTCAGCACAGAACAGTTTAACATACAGAGATGAAACTGCAGAGAGTGCTTGCTTATAACTGTCTTCCAAACCTTCATACCTCATACCCAACCGATTCATATCTTCTAGCGCCTGGTAAAATAAACACTGAAATTGATGAGAACATCCACGATGGGTTTGCCTTATCGTGCCTAGAAATAACCTGTTAAAGTTAAGAGTACACGGCCATATTTAATTTGCAGTATTTTTCTCCCCTACAAGCACTTAACTTTGCATGCTCTAAACGTTAGTATACTACATCTTCTTACATTGTTATATAATAAATTAATTCCTTGTTATATGACATTTGTTGAAAGATAAGAAATTACGCAATAATTTTTATCTTACAACATTTGTGAGATGATGGGAGTAATTAATTATCTAGCAATACAGCAAAAAGGTGTAGTAGACTAAAACATTCAGAGCATGAAAGATATATAAAAAAGTTTATACTCCTTCAGGAATGCTTGTAGGAGGAAGCAAACTGTAAGTTAATGATTACCGTGCCCCACTGCTAGGGGCCGGAAAATTTCGCCAATTAAATTACCTGCATGCTAGAATCCATTGTCCTATGCATATCCAAGTCTCGTCTATTCGTTCATTGTCCGCTGTTCCACTGAGTAGCAGCTAGTGGACAAATAGTAGGGGCTTGAGTATGCACAGGGCAGTGCATTCTAACATGAATGTAATTGAATCCGCGAAATTTTCCGGCCTCTACCCACTGCCTTTAATAACTACAGCAGCAAAAACAGAATAATCCGACAGAACAGCACGGCTCGAATCTCGAGTGACGGTTTCATAAAATTGGCCAAATTCGCTTCCCTTACTGTTCCTGATTTCTTTGAGCCACCGGTTTCGTCTCCAGTGTTCACGATAAGTTAAACCCTTGTAACAAACGCCCCTGTCTATCAACAAAACTACGCAGTCAAATATTAGAGTAGTGTACAGTCGATCGGCTGCGCTGCTATATCAAAGCACTAGACACATATTCTCAGCCCGCCAGTTCTTAAGTCCCTGGCGTGTATGTGTTTTTCGTCCTAATCGTCATGTTACAGTAACACTACAACAAACACATCCACGGTTAGCATTTGCGTCGACATGCTATCCGCCTCGTTGTATTATTTACATGTTTACGGACGAAAAACGCATACCCGCCAGGGACTCAGAGCTGGCGCGCGGACAGTAGTTCAGTCAATCTGCGAGGGCAACTATTCCGCTGGTTCCAAGATTCAGTTGGTTTAGCAAACGCGACTTCTGATCGATAGCAGTAAAAATTTTGAATAGGAAAGGATAAACACTCTAGGCTATATTGTGTTGAGCATTTTGTCGTTATGACAGAAACTTCACCAAGCGTGATTTTGCAACGGTTAACACTATGGTTCGCATTCGGGAGTACCCGGTTTCATCTCCGGTCATCCTGATTTCTGTTTCCCATGATTCCCCGAAATTCAGACGGATGCTGGGATGGTCCTTAACCAAATCCCTGGCCGACAAATTTCCTAGTTCCTGTCCTTGTATAAAGGTGCTTCTAACCGACTGTAAAGACCTCGCTGTCGACGAGACGTAAAGCCCAATAAAAATAATATAAAAGTTAAATCCATTACTAAACATTGAACCGTTTTGCCGACAGACCGGCAAATAAAAATAAGGAGTTTATATGCAGGTAACAAAACCAACATTCTACTTTTATAGGAACGAAGAGGTGCTTGATACTTAAACGACCTCGAGAATGTCGGATCGAACTCGTGATCTCACGAATGGCTAGTCACGCTAGGCACGACGTGTCTTGGAATAAAGGCGATCAGGTGTTAGCAAAGGGGCTACGCTGCAACTAAGAACTGTTGTGGAACACGCAAGAAAATTTATGGCAAAATACTATCCTGCGTCCGCTCTCGCGTCAACAGAACTGTCTTCTTTCTCACAATTTGATGTTAAACAGCTGACCTTGGGGTCTAAATACTATCCCTTTATGAATACACTGCCTAGACTTTAATCATATTCCCCAACCTTTATTTTATTATATTCAAACAATTTTTGTCTGTTTCTAATAGTGTGTAACACTAGCTAGTTCTCTAATATACTGAACTGTTCGTCGGATTCGTTTGGTTTCAACAAAGAAAAGGAAAACCTGTATTTTCATATCGGCATATATCAAAATGCCCGTTTTTCGTATATATATATATATATATATATATATATATATATATATATATATATATATATATATATATATATATATATATATGTGTGTGTGTGTGTGTGTGTGTGTGTGTATGTGTGTGTGGAGTGTGTGTGTGTGTTGGTGTGTGTGTATTTGTGTGTGTGTTTGTGGGTGTGATGTACGGCATATCAGCTTTTCAATTTGGGGGGGGGGGCAATACAGAGACTCAAATTCAGCCAATAAAAGCGGGGAAGGGGGTCCGGGATCCTCCCCCGGAAAAAAAATTATATTTCAAGGTGCAAAAACAGTACTATTTATGTCGTTTTCGGGATAGTTATTGTCGTGAGTACTGTGAGATGAACATCTCTTGATGTAAAAGTGTAAACGTAAAAATCGTGTGCAATTTTTTTCTCTCAAAATGATTGGGGTGGAAAGTTCCCCCACTCCCACCCCTACCACCCAATTGGCATTCCCGAGTCTCGCCCCTGTACACACACACACATTTATATTTACACACAGTCAGCCTGATTAACAGCTTTAGCCTTAACCAAAAATACAGAGAATTATGGGTTATTAAATATTAACTACGTATTTACCAACATTCAAATAGGAATCGATAAATACAGGACAAAACTTCTGTACATCTATAGGTAAACTGTTACAAAGCACAAATTTATATTCTCGTAGTTTAAAGTAAACTAGCCGGCCGGCTGAGGCGTTGCCCGCGTGAAATTATGTAATGTAAACAGTAACTCTGGATAAAATATGTGATGAAGGCATTTAACATCTAGCGTACTCAATAACAGTGAACTATAATTAACTGTCTTGGCTCAGTGTAAATAGCGCGCGTAATATGCTCGTATGATGTCATAGTAATTCCCATCGCAAAGTCTTGCACGGGATACGAACCCGTAACCCCACCCCTTCCACACCACACAATTTTTACAATACCTAACGTGAGTGAATGTTAAAGGCTTGCAATGATTATTTCGTGTGTACAGGCTACAGTCCAAAGAGGTTATATTTATAAGTAGGTTGGCAAAAAGAAACGACTGTTTAATTATTTCCCCGTGATCATTCTCTTTTTTCGGGAGACTGTAACATTTCACTGCTTTTCACCTACTTAATTTTCGAATTTCATAAAAACATGAATTTTATTTATATATATTTACATAAGCTTCATTTTTATCAAAAAATCATCTCGATATCTCAACGGGTATAAGCGGCACAGATTATTATTTGAAATCACATTTTCTTTTTTTAACAGCTTCCAAGGACGGATTTCAAAAAATTCTGAAATTACTTGTTTTTATATTTACATAAGATTTTTTAAAAACAAAAACCACTTCAATATTTCCACTGGTTTAGGAGATAAGTGGGAATCATTAAAAAGCACGTTTTATTTTTTAAGAGCTTTCATCGACGAATTTCGAAAAATTGTAAAAAACTTTTTAGATATTTACTTAAGTATAATTTTATAGAAAAAATCACCTCACAAACTGAAATGGTTTAGGAGAAATCACATTTTATAGCTTTTCACCCCCTTAATTTTTGAATTTCGCAAAATCTAAAAATTTGTGAATATGCATTTCTTTGGGCAATATTATGAAATTAAAGAATTTGTGATAGCATTCCCGGTTAATGAGATAACAAGGATTCTTTTAAAACACATTTCACCCCTTTTGACCCCCTTAGTTATCGAATTTCGAAAAATCCTTTCTTAGTGGGTGCCTACGGGGCAAAATGAAGTTTCCCTCAAAATTTCATGGTTCTAGGTTCAGCGGGTTGGGCTGTGCGTGGATGAGTGAATGAGTGGGTGTGTCAGGACACTTCATTTTATATATTACTAGCACCAATTTAAAGCAAAGTGTAGTTCGATATCTCGATTGATTTGATAGATATGGAAGGATAATCGAAAACACATTTCACGTATTTTCACCCCTTTAAATAAAGAATTTCGGAACGTCTTTGAGTCCTGTCATAGGCATTTGTAAAGTTAACCAATTAAAGTTAAAATCACGACGATAGCCCAATTGTGTTTCAAAGATATAGACGATTCTTAAAAAACACATTTTACCCCTTTTTACTGCCTGGGGTCGAATTTCAAAAAAAGCTAAAACTACTTTTTGGGTACTTACGTAAGCAATATTTTGAAGTGAATATCAACTCTATCCCGAAGGGTTCGATAGATATCGGTAGTTGATTGGAAACACATTTAAGTTTTTTTTACCCCCTTTAATGTTGCACTTCGAAAAATCCTTAAATTGGCTAGTATGCATTTTTACGAGTGTCTTATTAAAGTAAAAACCACGATGATAGGCCGTCGGGTTTGAGCTCTATCGACGTTTCTTCGGAAACACATTTAACCCCTTTTCACCACCTTAAAGGACGCATTTCGAAAAATCCCTTCTTAGTGCTCGCCTACGACCTGAGGAGAACACCCACAAAAATTTCACGATTCTAGGTCCAGTGGTTTGGGCTGCAGTTTGATATGCCAGTCAGTCAGCTTTCATTTATATATATATATATATAGATTTATAGATTTAAACTTCTGCTTAGTATATATATATATATATATATATATATATATATATATATATATATATATATATATATATATATATATATGTATTTATATATATATATATATAATTGTGACAATATTATGTCAGATGCCAAAGTTTATGATTCATTATGCAGAAGGCATGTTAAGTCATTAGAGACGGTCCATATAACAGAAGAAGAATGCAAACACTTAAGTTAATATATTATATGTATAAATGAATGTCTGCCGGTTTGTAATGCATGCGATCGTGTATCATTCGTGCGATTGCGTTTAAACTTTGGTGAGTTGTTGTACGTACTTTCGCTAAGGTTTATGACGAAATAAAATTATAAATTTTGAGGAAGGAGCTACACGGAGCGGATTCAAAACGGGGTACCCAAAAACTTAAGTGAAAATATTTTCTTAAACGCTCAGTTATGGCACTTAACATCATTGCTTACCTTTTAGAATTTTTATATTTAACTCTAGAAAAATCCGCTTAGTATACAATGTGGGTTTTTATGTCTTGTACACAGCGAGATCATTATAGAGGCAGTGACACGCAGCTTGATACAATAACAGTATCTAGTAGAGTATTCGGCCATGGCCTTTGTTAAGGAACCAACTCGACATTCGCCTGGAGTTCGGGAAACAATGGAAAACCGAAATTGGATGGCAGGAACCGGGAGTCGAACCCTGGTTCTCCCGAATGCGTGATCAACGTGTTGCCGTTCCGCGACCTTACTTGGTTACAAAAAATTCGTCATATATTACTTTTAATACTTTTAATATTATAACTTATACAAAATTTGGAAGTGCTGGAAGTTTATACCAAAAACATTGATTGAATTTTCATATTATGTTTTTTTTATATTTATTCTTTTAAAAGATATTAGAAAAAGTAACACATATTTTTACGAATTACTTAAAATAATTTGGAAAACATAGGCTGATTTTTTTTTTTTTTTTTTTTTTTTTTTTTTTTTTTTTTTTTTTTTTTTTTTTTTTTTTTTTTTTTTTTTTTTTTTTTTTTTTTTTTTTTTTTTTTTTTTTTTTTTTTTTTTTTTTTTTTTTTTTTTTTTTTTGCTACTCAACGAGGCATTAAATTAAAAACAATTCGAAATAGATCGCGGTTGCCAGCTAGTAGGCTACAAAAATAATGTTTTGAATGTTAAAATTGTTCATCTTATTTTTAGTGTTTATTCTGTCTTGTTTAGTGTAAAAAATTATCTCGTGATATGAATACTAATTTTACAGAAATGTGATTGTGCTAACTTTGAAAATTACGTAAAGAAGTTAAAATTTTAAAAATATAGTATTTTTATTCAAGACCTTAATACGATATTCAAATTCTTAAAAATAGAAACAGAGAAAGTAATATATTTAAATAATTTTCTAATATAAATTTATTGTACTTGTCATTAGTATCATAGTTGTTTCGCTCTTCGATTTTGGTTTCGATTGGGTCATTGTTTAATCATACGCTTTTGAAATGCGTAGTGCTGAAATGATATACAGTTTGTCTGCATAAAAAGAAAAAAAAAGTAACTCAGCTACGAATTTTATGACAAATAAAAAAATTATATTTCGAGAAGTACGGATGGCACAACTGCTCCAATATTTTTTAATGGTAAAAAATAAAACATGAATTATTTCAGCGAACTCTATATCAATAATTAATCGTCAATATTTAAAAAACAATTCGTTGTCTGGATTGCTGTCGGTATAGAAATTAATGTTTTTATTACAAGCGTGCTTTAAATTTTCATTTTTGAATACCAATTATGTGAAGTGTTCCTGAAACTGAAAGCATGTTATAATATTTCTAACATGTTAGGTTAATACAACGAAACTATAAAATGCACTTCTGGAATCTGACGTAGCGTCCGAAAATTTTAATCATAGGACTTATAAACAGAGTACATGGAGCAGGTAAAGGCAGCGTAAATATATTCATTTGTCTCATTTTGTATGTTACACTAAATACAAAATTGTACTTCTTGCATTTAAATGTATTGAAATTCGCCTAAAAACAACACATTATAATTATAAAACAAACGTTTAAAATTTATACAAAGTTTTAAAATTACTGGACAAAGTATTGTTAATTTCAATCAAATTTATTTTAATTAAAAATGCAGTCACACATGTCACGTTACGTACCGTAAATATTAAATAACCAAGATCGTATACATATACTATTTAACCTGTAAATGAATGTACACGAAATCTTAATAAGGGTTACCAAATTATTTATGTTTAAAAATTTTGAATAACTTGTGTTACACTATTTTAACACTGCACGACAAGCACAGATTAACTGAAGTTAAATTTTTTGAAACTCTTTACACCAAAACAGTTGTAAATAAGATCACATATTATTAAAAAGTGCAACAGGATGCCGTTTATAGGTAACAAGTTAGTCAAGTGAAAAAAATAAATAAGTAAAATGTTTAATCTTATTCAGAGTGTCTTAAATTTAAATACGTACATATCTTAACGACACGTCTCTATAAATTGTATGCCTAGTTTTGCTCGTTTAAGGGAATATTGCCTCCTTGTTTCATAAATGAAATGATTTCATCCCATTTTCAAACAATAGCGTCATATCTAAAATTTTGGTACCTAGCATTATTAGCATTTAAAAATACAATCCTACGCTATTAAATCTTCACAAATGTCATTATTTTTCGCTATTTATTGCAAGTATACATAAAATGATAAATAGTTATTCCCTGCCGTAACTAGATAAAAATAACGTAATGAAGAAATAACAATATAGGAATGATTTATGACGTTATATACGTCTTTGAGTACAAATATTTTGCGATTAAATTTACTCATGTGGAAGTTTCGTGTAAATCTATTTGCTAAAACAAAATTTATTATTCAGTATTTGTTTTGAATATTATTTTACTTATATACGTTAATTCGATGACAATTTCACCCAGGAATAAGATCTCACAACTCTCAGTTTTTGCGCTGTGTAGTACCTATATATTTGCTGTAAATTACCTTATTCATTTGTGTGAGCTGCTTTTATAATTATTCAGCTCCGATGAAAGTAACGTATTTACGTTAAAGGCAACGAATACTAACAGCTTCAAATACGTTTCAATGTGTTGGGCAACTAGAAGTCCTGTAATTGTTCCAATGGTGGAAAATAAAACACACTTCAGAAGAGTTCAGAATGTCACTATTAAGGTAGCCGCATGGGTGAACGTATTTCGCACACGTTCGAGGTCTAAAAATGCGGAAGCGATAAGGACGACACAGCACACGCATCATGCCTCCTCCTAGCCGACAAGTCACCTCTTTCAGTCACCTGTAATTTCATGACGTAATTAAATATAAAAGTGTACTATACATGGCCATGCCTTTTAAAGCATTCTATTCCAAGATTTTTATAAATAAATAAGAATATGAAAACATAAATTCTCTCCATTTTTGGCTACGTAAAAAAATCATTAGAGATAGGTATTATTGGATCTAAAATTAACCTGTAATCTACATTTATCTCAGTTTGTTTTGCATTGTTACTGACACTACATCGTGTAGATCACAACAAGCCTCAGAACCGTCACAACTTAACTGCAGTTAGGTCAAACACAGTATAAAATGTAACGAATGTATTCCTGTCGAGTATCCTTGAATGTCACCTCGCTAAGTTTCACGGACATATAAAATATAGAGGAACTTACAGCACGGCCATCGAACTTGTGTGTTACTCACTTGGACTGGTCCCGCGGGGGCGGACACCCCTCAAGGACGAAAGGGTGACCCCCTCAATACGTGTGCGGTCGACGACGAAGGTCAACCGAAGAAGCCCCCCTCTTCGTCGTGTGTCACCTTGATCCTCTGGCACGTCACCTGGGACTGAAGGTCACCAACCGTCCGGCCAGCGACTCTCGCGGTCCGAGCCCACAGGGGGTTGGTGGGTGGAGAAGGGGTTGAACACTTTCGCTCTCATCCGTCAAGTTTTATTGCACCTCGTCCCCTTTTTTTCCCCCTGGCTAGACACATTCACCGCCGCGACAGGTGAGGCGACAAAAAAAATATTTGTTCGTTCACAGACGCTTTTAACAGTCCAAACAAAGAAGGTGTCGTCTTTCTCCAAGCGGCGTGGTCGCCTCTGCGGGATGGAAAGTGTTTTCCAAATACTAGCAATGTAACAGCTTTAAACATCCAGGGCCATACACAAGAAGGGGGTGGGCTGAAGGGGTATGCACGCCTCCTTCCCTACGGCTGAATTCTTCGCCGATTATTGTTAAGCTTAATAAGTTAAAATTGTTCACCGAAATAAGTTTTATCTTAAAAAAATTGTACAGTTTCTGCATGGTGTAAATGTTTGTTCAGGGGTTCAAAAAGTGCTTCAATAGCAACATTTTGCCCCTAAATATTCAAATAAATTTCCATCGGCAAAGCACCCCCCCCCCCCACACACACACGTGTGTCAGCAAAATAATTTTATATAAAACTTTGTTACAGCATTGTTTAGAGGGGTACGTTTCATAATATATGTATTAATAGGGTAGATACCTCTGTGTTACCTACCCGTTTATCTGGAGCCTCAAGTTGAATGTATTGTACATTATAAATAAATAACATATGAGGTCACAAATAGCAAACATCAACTGGCCCACTTGGGCAAATATGATCGTGATAAGCAGTCCACAGGCATCAACACATTCGGAATGCATCCGTGGCCACACGTGGCATACATGATACATAATGAAATCACCCGCACATTAACCACAAGTGTACCACAAACATTCTTATTATAATCAGATGCTTGTCGGTTAATTTGTTAATCTGCTTGTGGACCGCATACTGAAATATGTCAGTCTTTTAAAACTAAGTTGCCCCCATTAAAATTATTTCAGTATAACTACAAACATATTTACTGACATGGCCTGATTAACAACCATTCCATCAATAGTAGACAATCATACTAGCGAACGTTGGCCGCTTCTGCCAACAGTTGGCAAACTGAAAAATGATTGTATTTGCTACTAGGGTTGCATACCTTAAGCCAAGGATATCGCACCTCGAACGCAGACTTTACGAATGTGACCCGTAGGTTGTCTGCGTACCGCGAAGGATGACATGAAATTAAACCCTGCGATGAAGAACTTCCGGAATGAGAGGGGCGGGGCAAACAGGAGATCCCTGAGAAAACCAGCCAACCAGCGGCATCGTCCGGCACGACTCCTACGTGCGACAATTCGGGGACCGACCCCACCGGGGGTCAAACCCGGCTTAATTTTTTTCTTTATTCGTACATTATAATGGTTGTATAAAATACTTTTTATGCAACAAGAAATTCTATAAACATGTAATACGTTGAAATTGAGCACATGGTTCAGCCCCTTTTCCACTCAAATAATATACTCCATACGTCCCTGAACCACATATAGGATTGTCTACATCTGATTTACATAGTTGATTATTTTTTAAAATAATTTGCACCGGTGCGCATAAACTTGTTTTTGATGAACAAAATTTTTCACAGTGAAGTGACTGAACTCGTTCAATAAAAGTACCAATCTTATTTATGCATTCATACTGGATTACAGTTTCTCCCGCATACTGTTCTTGGCTCGAAAAGTTCAAATAATAATATGAAACATTTTTCAGAAATTTTTAACAAGACTAAAAAAAGTTGTGGTTTATTAATATAAGTCATGCCGTTCCTAATAACTGTGGCAAGGAAAATTAACAAGCAATAAAGTGATATGAGATAGTAAAATAATTGACCGCTATTATAATTCGAAATTATATTTTAAAATGATAAAATGTCTTCTGAAGATAATACGCAAAGGTGTAACGAATGATTGGGGAAAGAACTTCGACGTTCGTGCTTTATTAATTGTGCCTTTACACTTGCTTGAAAAACAAAAACCGCGGGAATTGGAGTGTGGGAACGTTATGATTCAATTGGTGGATAAATCATTTTAATAGTTACTAAATAGTTACTAAATAAGTATGATCCAAATACAGATATATAAGTTATGTAAAGCGTATTACACTTAAGTGTTTTTCAATATTCTATAGTTAAATGTATTGTACTTATCTAAAGCACTAAGAATTAAAACAATATTTTATTATTATTACCTTTCGACTTTGCTCCCCCACCTGCATCTAAAACAAAGGTTTCTGGGGCCAAACATTAAGGGCGCTGCGTATCATGCGCTTCAAATTTGATTTCAATACGTTTTTTCTTACTAATCTCTTCAACGTTTTCACACTGTGATTATGTACGAGAAGGAAAGAAAATTTCGAAGCACTCCAGCATTAATAAAAAAACTAAAAATGTCTTCAATACTTAAAAATGTAACTACTAACCGCATATGTGATAAACTCAGATAGAAACGTGCACGGAATTTCCACCAATAAAATTATGTGACACCGTTTACAGTCCCAAAGTAAAATAGACTGGTTTGAATCCTGTACGCTAGTTAAACGTTTGCTTCGTTGTGGGAATGCGGAATTTAATACGTGTGTCATGGTTGTTCTAATAGTTCCCGTCACTTATGAACATCTAACGTATAGTTTAGTGGCGCCGTTAAGATAATAGAAAGGGAGACTTTATCAAGAGTGTAAGATGTCTTGAACGTCCGCTGTAAAGTACAGTAAATTGGCATGGTTTGTTTTTCATGCTGCGGGTAACAATAAGATGTAAACGAGACGACTCTACAATTGTTATGGTATATCCATAGCACTAGTCAATGCATTTTTCGCATACGTTCCAGTAGTATTATTTTTGTACGTATGATAATGATTTTATTGTTAGGTTTTAAGTATCACTTTAGAAGCTTCTAACCGCTTCCAAGTCGTATTACACCATGTATCACTCACAGTCTGTGGAAAAACATGAACAACCAAAACCTGAAAAAATTTTGCTGCAAAAATTTAGATGATTTATACATGATTGTAGGTACTTCTACGGAACGGAGAGTTGGTGGACTTTTAATTCTTTGTGGCTTAAAAATATTATGTAATATATATATATATATGTAAAACACCTGACCGTTTGTTCATGATTGGAACGTGACATTTGTTTAGAGTGTTATAAATATTTAATTCATCACCACAGAAAATTATGCGAGAATAGCTGGAAATATAATAATGACCTAGTAGATCACCAAAACTGTTTCTTAGTAACATGTGTGGTTTTGTGTCTACATAAGTGAGTTTATTAGTTGTAAACAGCACAGAAACTCAATCACAAGGACTTTTATTTCTTACAAAATATACAAGCCAAATACGTGTGTATATATACACACGTATAGATTTTCCACTATGCTGACAGTAAAGTGTCGAGTTTCACATCTAATTACTTACGGTTAACCAACAATTTGGCGTACAGTGATATATAATGGCTTTCTGAAAACGTTGTTAGTAATGTTATCACCAATCGAAAAAAAAATTCAGTGGGCCTTTTTTCTAGGCAATGATTATTGCGCAAAAGTGCATAAAACATATTTCATATTTGCTGACGTTCCTCGGAAATACTCGGTTCGTAGTAGTCGGAGTTTATCTAGAAAACTACTTAATAAAAAGAATAAATTTTTCTGTAATTTTTTTTGCGCAGTAATACGCATTAGAAACCAGCAGAATTGAAATGAAAGATAAACATTGTAACTGTTATATAAATAAGTATATATGTTTACATATTCCGTAAACCTTAAGATGCAGTACAAAGGATGTAACACAACAGTTGTTTTAAATGCTTTCCAAATTATGTTATTCATGTAGTGTGCGGAATTCCTTTTCTATAGCGTTGTTGCAAAAAGGCGAGTAGCATACAAGAAGTTCCATACGTGTTTAGTAATAATGCAAAAAATTTACATTTTTTGTAGGTAAATTTTTTCTGTTACTGTTTCGGAGTTGTTTTAAATGTCCAGTTTTGATAAGACATGTAAAATGTGCACCATTTAAAGCATCCAACCCCACATACCTTCATATACTACCGTTACATAACTATTCTCTCCCTCCGTACTTTCTTCTGATGTTGTTCTATCTTTCTTACTCTCTACATAAGCGGCGAAGTGTACACGTGTTGCAAGGTAAGCGGAGCTAAGCAGTGACTGTACACAACCCTGAATTGTCTGCGGAAATATTGGACTAGTAAATGTAGGTATCCTATATCTCCAGCCAGTAGCGGTCATGAGCCGAAGATAAAAATTCTCCAGTAACACTACTTCAGTAATAGCAACGTTGATTCCGGTACGCACATTAACAACGCTTTTGAATTATAGACCGGTCTAAAGCCGTCTGTCTTGAAACAACACGACTAGACCTAACCACCGATATAATCATTCATATAAATCACTATTCCAACCAACATAATAATTTTTTTTCGTACAGTCAATAAGTTTTTTCAAATATTTCCTGGTTAGGTAGGTAGTGCTACGAGTTTTGGCGAAAACAATTTGCACCGTTTTATGTCAGTTCCTTATTTGAATATCTGCTACTCCATTTCGTGGTCAGTCTTTTATTTGGGGGGGGGATAGGGGGAGTGTGTTTCCACTAGAAAATCCCAGACGTATGGTGTCACAGTAACCTTATTCTGGTTGGTGCGATCAAATGAAAGACGTGTCTGAACAAAGGCAAACTGGCAATAACCATGAGTGAGTGAGATAATTTTGTCTTGCGCTTAACATCAAGGTCTTTAGTTTTGCAGTTGTTTCGAAAATTTTTTTCAACGCAAATTAATACATATATCAAAAATTCTTTCTTGCAGTTTTAACACTTACGTTGCATCGTTTGTGTCTGAATTTTTCTGTTGCAATACACCAAACGGATTTTTAGATTTTTGCCCCTGAAATATCACGTATTTCGTTGTCAAAATAAGCCAGAATAAAGGAAAATAATTTTTTGCTAGCAAACGGTTCATTATTTTTAAAAAACCACCTGAAAAATTTGTGTATCGTGTGATTGTACACAGTCTCAAATTTTTTTCTAAGCATTTGGTTTAAAAATATTTGAGTTGTTTACAATTGTTTGAAATGAATTAAAGATCATGGCCATGTAACATCAAGGTCTTTAGCTCTGGTGAGGGATTATCTGTTGTATGGAGCGGCGCCGGAATGAAAGAGCGGTGGAAACAAGACGTCCCCGAGAAGATCCGCCGACGTCGGCATCATCCGGCACGATTCCCACATGCGAAAATCCGAGGACCGACCCCTGAGGGAATCGAACCCGTATCGTCATGCAGGGAGACGAATGATCTGACTATAGCAGAGCTGCAGATGTGCACGTAAGGCATTAAAAAAATGGTACGGAAACCTTTTCTCGATAAAATTCAAGGCTCTGTACATATAGCCTAATTGACGGCTTCACTCGACATGGTGTACTATTTTATTCCTTTTTTTTTTATTTAAGTTCTGGTCATATAAATGTTAAAACTGCTATTATAACGCAAATTTTGTTTACATTCCGTTATAGTAGTGGCATTACGATTCAGCAGTCCACGTAAAATTACGCCGCTATTAGTGTAGCATCTATATTAAATTCATTATTAGCTGGACTGTTTGCAGCCTAATTATAAATTGCCAGTTGAATCATGTTTGTAGTGTAGCGCAAGGTAAAAATAATTGTGGTGTAATCCAATATATATACAAAATATATGTAGGTTCTATAACGTACATACACACACATACATACACACACACTATATATATATATATATATATATATATGCATTATACATAATATCCAGAAACCACCGCAAGATAAGTAAACCACGCGAATTCTGGGTTAAAAAGAAGACGAAAATGTTTTACAATGCTATTTTGGATGCACAATGACTAAAGAACTGGAAAAATTCGCAGGTTCACTGACCTGTAGGCTAATCTCAAAGAAAATGTGTATTCAAGCAGACATTATCTGCTCACTGGCTGCTCGATGACGTAGTGATATGGGCCTGCATTTAGTTGCTGCTGCGACGAACATTGACAATTAATACGTTTTGTTTTAGAAATGTTCAAACAATATCCCCCGAATATAAATGATCGGACAGCACGCCTTGTACATGCTCAATATTTCGCCTCGGCAAGGATGTCACGTTATTTGACATTCCTCCACAAACACATGCGGAAGGAATTTTTTTTGAACCCCCTCTTCCTCTTCGGAAAACGTATTCCGACAACAACCCTGCCCGCCGCAGCCGCGTGCTCGACGGAATACAAATTTCGCGTTCAAGCGGGAATATTTCCGAGGGGGGTAAAAAAATCCACGACCCTCCCGTAAATCATAATGCCGCAACGTGTTGGGCAGCTTCCGAGAGAAGCAGGACCCCTCAACCCCTACCCATTGCAAAGAACAAATGCTTCCTTTCTCGAGGTGTTAGTTCGACGATCTGCCGCACGGCTTCGCTGGTGGTCGCCAGCGGCGCCATTGGCCGGCTTGTGTGCGCATGCGCGGGGACGCGTATTGACGCCGAAGACTTCCCCCGCGGGGCTGCATGTTTCATCGGCGTCCGCTGCCCAGGGTCACGTGAGCCCTAGGGGTGTGGGGATTCCCTCCAGAGACAACCCCCGTCTGCCGAATGCATTTATAAGGATCACCCCCTTGTCGGTTAGGCCTCTAACGGATCCGGAGGGAGGGGGGTTGTTTTTGGGCTGGATAAACGATATCGGGGCGCTGTCCACATATGCGTGCCGGACCTCGACAAGGGATGATGGAGGGGGAGGGGTGGATAAAGGATTAAAGGTTAAAAAATGGATGTTGGAGGGGCGGTTGAAATGTGTCTGTGTGCAGCTGAACATGTAAATTGAATGCCGCTGATAAACGACGTGAGGTAAAAATGGCGTGGATGACCATAAGATATAGGTGCCCAGGGTGAAAACAAATGGGGGGAAGGGTGAGAATCGACTAATTGTCCGTATCTCACACGAACAGTATTTTTAATTCCCCCCGAAATGCGTTCCGCAGTTTAATCGCGCTCACGCACGAACTCGTTCGTTTTCCTGATGGTTTTGTAATCTGATAAAAAAAATTCAAAGTTAACCAGTATTACGTTACGATCTATGCCTCATGGGAAAAATGCAGCACCTAGCGGTAAAAATAATTACTGTTATCTACTGATTTTTATAGATGTTCCGTTAATTGGTATTTTTAAATATATGTTTGGGAAAAAATTTTTATAGAACTAACGAAGAATAATATCAGTATAGGCCTATAAAACGCGAGCAGGTTTCCTATTTCTTTAAACACTATTTTCCTTTAGGAATAGTAGGATAACAGTTTAAAGCACTGCATTAATACCCAAAGGTTTTAATTTATGATTTATCAGAGTAAAGTACGCGAGACTCTAAATATAGCAAACTGAAAGCTTAGTGATGTGATATTTAATAAAATATATTTTCTACGGCTCGCTTGAAGTTTCACATGACGTCCCGAACAGATTGCAGAGTGAAGAACTGTGTTTCGAGCTATTTAATACACGGAAATTAGGTTACATATAAAATTATTTTATCAACGAGCAAACGAAAAGGGAATCTCGGCAAAAATTGCCGAGCTATAAAACGTACAGACGAACCCCAGATTGAAGTTACAGCTTTGAGTATAAATTCCTACCGCTGTGTCTTATTGGCACAATTAAACCCACGGAAGAATTCCTTCACGTCTAGCGAAACTCGGCCCTAGAAGAGCAAAAAAATCTGTTCCCCTCCACCCTGAAGATTTCCTTCATTACGAGATTACCAGTCATTTATCAAAAGGCGAAGAGAGCAAGAATCAAGGTTAACACATTAAGGGCACGATTAACTAGAAAAAATTCCAGCTGTTTTCAAACGGTTGCGCCATTTTATTCTTCTACTGCAAAATTATCCTGCATTAGTATTATATCAACGTTTAGGGTTTTTTTTGTCCGTTTACAGACACAATTGAACAGATTCGACATTCCCAATTTATATCGTAACTCCCTGACATGTAAATCATGTAAAAATTATTAACTAGTAAATATCCTACTACAAATAATTTAAATAATTATTTTTAAATATTACAATAAAACAAATAAACACAAATAGTAAACATGATGAAATTCAAGCTTAATTTTCCTAAAATATGGCTGTCATTTTAATAGTATATAGGTGTTTATTATGAAGAAAATCCAGTAACGAGTAAAACTCAATTTACCAAACATAATACAGGTTTATATAAAGCAAAGTAACCACATTCGCTAGGTTATATAGTTACTGCAATACACCCCTGGGTGTTACAGGCGATACCTGATTTTAAGCCCGATATTCCGTTTCTGTGAGATACTTTCTTGAGATGATTTTTTGGGTAATTCAGATAGCTGAATTACTTTCCATAAAATATAAAACAACAAATTAGACCAATGAAAATATATGATTCTGTTTTGGTAGCTTCCTTAGCCTGTTGTTAAAATTACTGATTTCAGGAACAAATCAGTTCTTTTAGCGTACTTGGGAATAAATCCCAGCACTACAACATCGAGATGCGTGTTGTTTTTTTTGTGATATGTAAAAGAAGGACGTTCGTGCCTGTACATAAAAATCTTATACATGCTATAATTTTCACTCAGGACGATATTTAATTTGAAATTACTTGACAGGAATAGCAAGATAATGTCAGATACCTCTTGTACAACATTTAATCACATAAATTCTGTGTGTAAACAGAATAACCTGCATTATTCGCAGAATTTACAGATTTAAAAATTTTAAAACTCTTACTATGCTATAATATCTGGGTATATTATGTTTTGCAAGTTGCTGGATACCTACTTAATGAGTTGTACCTGAAGCAGGTATTTTGAACTTAAAATACATTTTCTAAGTTACTAACTTATAGGTATTCATAAAGTAAGTTTTATAGTAAATGTACCTGAGTGTTTTATAAACGGCCTGCACAATTTATTGATTCTAATTCTGTGACTCAATTTATTTTACAAGTTTACCAGAAGCAGGTTTGGGAATATGATATGGCCGTGTAAGTTTATGTTCTTGATAATACATTCAGCATAATCGAATTCGGTGCTGAAAGAATCCGAATTGCTCGTTACGTATAAAATGCCAGTAAATTTTCAGTATGATATCAATTTAAATGCATAACTTTGTACGTGCAGGTAAATTACGAGAGGTAACAAAACTTGGGTGGTATCCCATGAATTCGAGTATAGTAAATATTTATAAATTTTAAACAATCATACGTAAAGTCCGATGTAGAGGAATTTGAAAATTTTCTTTCGAGTTGCGAGGTCAAAAGTTGCTAGACGGGTCATAAACTTAACGAGAATATTTTAAACATATCTTAACAATAAATAAAACATTTAAATTATTTACTTACCATACCGTAATGTTTAAGAAGTCTTAAGAATCCGTTGGCTCATATGGAACATAAGACGTCTGTAGTAAGTTATTTATTGCAACACTTTAAATTTTCTGATTTTTATGTAGGTATATTTATGATTGTGTATGTTTGTATACATGCAGACAGAATTAAGGAGCAATGTTTCTCATAATGTATGTCAAATTACACTATAATCAATTGTTCTGTTACGTTTTTTCAGTGCGTTAACACAAAATTACTGCAAATTAGCAAATAAGTAAACAGTAAATGTATAAAACTGTAATATACGGAAATATGTAATGTGATATGAGGAATACTCGCGTTTGCTCAAAATTAAAGAATAGTTATGAATTCTCTAGTGATAATAATTAGGTTTCTATGTCGTAGACATAGTAAACTGCTAAATACGTATATATCTACAGTCTGCAGGAATTGTGACAGGAATCGGCCGTGGCCTTTGTTAAAGAACTGTCCGATCATTCGGCAGGTGCGATTTCGGTTACCCATGGAAAATCCAAATCAGGTAGGCCGAAGCTGGGGAATGAACACGTTTTCATACTGAATGCAAAAAAAAAAAAAGTTCAAATAATAATAGATGTGTAAGCCACGTCTTAATGTTTAGACTGACTGTGCTGGTTCAAATATCACGATATTTTACAAAACCAAATGGGGCATAACTGTTTTGATATCTTCAGTGAGTAATTACATGCAAGGCTTCACGAAGCCAATTTTGGCCCAAAATAACATTTTCTACTCACCCTTATTTTCTACTGCTTAATGTATCAATTCATAGTGTAGAATACACTTTACAAAACTAATATAAGCGTTATTAAATTTGAGTCATTTTACTGTTTCAGTCAGTGTTAATTGAAAGTGAATTTAGTAGCTAGGAAGAATTCTGTTACAGAAAAAACACTATACCTTAATAGACGTAATAAATTTCATCCTCGTTTATTTACAATACCGTATATCGTAGTGAGCTGTCATATTATTTTGGAAAATGTTTTAATAATTAACGAATTTGGGTGTGCTTTAAAAAAAATTTTATCTGATCTTCAGCCTGATAGTCTTCGTAACACTACTGTTTTGTGACCTAAGCCTACACGAGATAAAATATTTCGTGACCGCTTCAAAATATTTTGTGGGTATTTACCCTGCACAAACTATTTTGTGGTCACCACAAAACAACATTTTGTTGACGCCACTTAAGTATTGTGATCACCATAAAATAATTTTGATGACACCACTAAAATATTGTGGTCACCACACATTTATTTTGTGGTTACTACAAAATAATTTTGCAGGGAGACTTCCTACAACATTTTTCTTTCAGAGTGTGTTATATTTTACTGAACTTTATGGATTCAGAGAATGATATGTTTATTATAGCGAGCTCTATGGATGTAGTAGATAATAACAATAAAGTCCTTTAATATGATGAAAATTAAACATATTTGTAAGTAAATTATAAGTTAGAATTTAAGATGTTTTCGTTCAGAATAAAATCTGATAAGCATTAATTTTAACAATAAGATATATTATTCTGCTTGTATAAAAATTAAATGCGGCTACATTTAGTAGTGATTATGGCATTGAAGTGGCATCATTTTCAGTTTTTGAGAAAACTTATTGTTAGTATTTTACTCATATCATTAGTAAGTTTCAAGATCTTAACTTTTATCAATTCATTATCCCTGAGGAATTTTTAAAAGTCTACAGATGATCGTTGCCATAAAATATTAGTTTCGAAGTTCCGGGTCACAGAATTGCATGCATAAATACGAAAGTTCATTATAAACAGGAGAAGCAATCCGTACTCATTTGCTTAGATTAAGGGCATGAGACCAAGTTTATCAGCTTTTGACAGAATTTTTTTTTGTACCGAGACGAGAGCCTATATCGTAAAATTGCTCTGTAGCTTTGTTGAAAATCAGTTTCCAGACAAACGGTATCAGTATTTCAGATACTGTATCAATTAAAAGGAAATTTCAATTACCTAATTAGCTGCCATTATTCTGTACTTTGTCTCGACAAAATCAGAGTACGTATTTGAAACAGATATAACAATATTACAAAGCGATTTTAAAATATCGTCTACCGTTTATGTTTTAAAAAATAATTATCGCCAAACATGTAGAAACTCGGGTCCAAGGCCTTAAAATATGTTCAGTATTCACGATGCAGTAGCCTTTATCATTTTAAAAGTCATAAATTAAACTGTATTGTTCCTCAGGAAATGAAGCTTATTTGTGTAGAACATTTCGGTGCGGAATAATTCCCACGCGGCAAGAGAGTGCGTCGTATCCACGTAACTGCGCCGGGCGCTTCTGAAGGTTCTGCGATGTTCATCACCATCATCGGCACAGCTGCGACGATCTTCTCTCAGGACTGAAGAAACATGTTGCCTTACACGTGTTTTTATTTTTTTTTTTCGGCGGCGCCTGCTGTTGCGACAGATCTCAGCGCACTCGTACGGTAGGCGGACCTCCTCGTGTAGACAGAACACGGATCAGAGATACGACACAACCTGCAAGCACAAACATGATCGAACGTAACGTGTCGGCCGAGCGAGCTCGTCACACATGGCGAGACACACACAGTACATATATGTGGTTCCAGAGATAATGAACACTTTTTAACACTACTCACTTTTTCCTTTCAGATAACACGCACACACAGTAAAAAAATTGTACATTTACAAGGAAAATTTTGTAAACTAATATCAGAACGTATTAAGTCAGGTAATGAAAGCAAGATGTCAGAAACCTTTCAAAGTGGTTACAAATATCGTAAACACCTTTGCGAACTAGTAAAAGAAACGTTAATGAGCAACCTAGGAGTCCTGACAAATTGTCCAAAACATTTCGTAATTTTACAAAAAAAGTGTTGTAAACTTAACCAGATATTAGCTGTAAATATACAAAATTTGTTTGTATATTTACAGAACTGCTTGTAAATATACCAAGAAGTTTGTAAAAATACAAATTTTTTGTAAATTTTACAAAAAGTCTTTGTAGTGTCACCAAAATTTTTTTTGGAAACTGGTTTCCATGACTCTTCTAGACAAGATGTTCTTCATAAATGCTCACTTTTTTCACCATCCACCTATACAAATATTTATTGTCCTTTAATGAGAGAATGTCTGAACACTATTAGGCAAAACATTTTGGTGGTGAAGTAGCTTACTTAGTTATTTTGCAACTATAATAGAATACTGTTTATATTAATAAACTATTGAAATTATAATAAAATAATTACACGTTAATATTTCAGTTTTCATTTTTGTACTGCGTCGAACAGTAAAAAGAAAATCATATTCAAATGTGATTTCCATATTTTTCTTCCAAGAATTTAAAAGCCATGAAATCACACAGGTTATATTTCAATTCGACAGGTGCAGTTAGTTGACAATTTGTCCGCTTATTTTGATTTCCTTGTGAGGATCAAGTTGACCCTCACGAATGAAATCAAAATATGCGGACACATTGTTAAACGTAATACTATACTACGCTAGTATACAAAACAATATTTCTGTAATTGTACATGAAATACAGTTTTCGGAAAATTGGAACAACTGTGACACTGCCTAAATTTTACAGTACTATTGTTGCCTCAATAATATTCAAGCAATTTACTGTACACTTAGCAATATTGATTTTATGTTACTTTACTACTGTATTTTAACATAATTAGAATATTTTGTTAATGAAAATACTTTTTTCTGAGTAATATTCTGCTCTGGCTCGAACCTGGAGTATATCAAGGTAAATTGAGACTGTTACACTTATACAATGAGCGCATCGGAATTAATATAACGTGGGTTAAGCAGAGTTTTCAAAATGTTATATATTGAAATAAGTATATGAAAGTTAATTTCGTACTTTTAAGTTATAATACTTATAACATCTATGACTGAATTTTAGAAGAAAATTATTGCCGTTTCATTTAGTTTATATAAAATGTTTTGCAGGAAATTACAAAATAAGAAATAACAAGAAGAACATTTTCACATAATCCTGGATAGTCAAAATAAATAAAATAAAATACTGTCTCAGAAAATAACTTAGGACCTACTCAGGAACAATAAACATTAAACAGTTTTTGCAATATTTACGTCGACGGAATATATTTCACAGACTGTGTATCGCCAATTCTATTTTTATGTTATCAAGATGATTGTCACCTTGAATGTATCAGACGTACATAATATTTTTCTTCTCCTTATATTAGTGCCTGCGTCATAAATGATTAGATAATATAAAATGATTCGACCAATAATAACTTTCACAACTCTCGGCAAATATAAACTAATACTTCTAGTATATAAGACAACAACGCAAGTATAATGTTTTCAAGACTAAGAGGCTGTTACGGCCCTTTAACAACGAAGTTTAAGAGCCTGTAAGGGTGAAGTGAGGTGAACGAACAACACAACATAGCCTACATGCCCAAGCCGGGATTCGCACCCAGGACCTCCGGCAACGTAGTCCTCCGCCTAATCGACAACGCTACGGAGGCCGGCGATAAGCTACGATAGACCAATAAAATGCTAACAGAATATTTATTTGTGTGCCTAATGGCAAAACATAATTAGTACTTGGGGTGACAATACATTGTGTTGGCTGAACAAAATATGAGAACGAAGTAAATTACCTCCCAAGACTATTTAACACAATTTTTTGAACACTCTGATGTTTTACTCTCATTACATAATATAAAGCTAACCTTGCTGCTATATATAGGCCTAAGTAAAGCATTCATACGTTTCACTTAATGTATGCAAAACGAAGTCCTAAAGATGTATATTCTTATGAAAATAAACTTCCATCTAAGTAATTTCTTTTTGCCCTTTTTAAGCGATTCTTTAAAGATGGGCCAAAATGTGTCTAAAGAAAATCCCTTTAAAATTTAACCAATAATATCTCAGAAAGTAAATTATATTTCCCAACGTGTGATATTCTTTGAGATGAATGACACGGTACATATACGTGTGTGTGTATAGGCCTATATATATTACGGAATGCGGTTACAAATATGTTCGGTGTGCTACGTTTGCTGCAGATAAGCATCACACATGCCCTGTGCATTTATATCCGTACTTTGCACAAATTTGTGCAAAGGTGTTATATATTCACCACTTAACTGAAGATAACGAAGATAACCAAGAAACTGGCTACCGGCAGTGGGTAAACACAATACAAGTTATTATCCCATGCCGTTTAAAAAAATTAATATACATTAAATACGTATGCATTCAATGTAGTTTTTATAGCGAGTTTAGTTAGCATCACAAAGGTACCATTTATATGTTGATATTACAATAAAGAAAAAATTGTTATATACAAGTACAGATTTTCGTGAGAAAATATTAGATTATAGATCAATTATCATTTATTACCCGATTATTATTTAGCTTGTTTGCTCTCTAACGGCTGTATGCATAAGCGTTTCTCATTCCGTTGATTTATAGTTCCTTAGCTACGAGAAAGTTAAATTTGTTTTGTTACAATCCAAAAGTTTGACTTATCACCCGTACCGTATCATAGCCTTTCAAGTTCTATTCTGATGATAGATGAATAGATTAAGGTGTAAACTTTCAAAACGAGACATGTGCACAAAAATCCAAAAATGAGGTAAAAATATTTTCTGTGTAAGGTGATAAAGTTGAGTTATTTTGGTCAGCGCTTAACATACAGGTCTTTAGCGCTTGTGAAGGGTGGCATGAAATGAGTACGGAGCTCGCCGGAATAAAGGGGCGAGGGAAACGGTAGATAACCGAGGAAACCCGCAGACCAGTGGCATCGTCCGGCACAATTCCCTCATGCGAAAATCTGGGGACCAACCCCGCAGGAATAGAAACCAGATCGCCTAAGTGGGAGGCGAGTGCTCTCGCCATTGCGTCAACCGCGGGATCTCCCTGTGTAAGGTGGTGAGTTGCACGCAAATGTACAGTCAAATTTAATTATAAAATTACCGTTTTAATTTATAAATCAGGAGAACGCTTGTGTCTTCATTCAAAACCAGGCATGGCTACGTTACTGTAATATTGCTTTAAAAACAAGAGCACAACAGCTGCTATCTATTGGATGACGTGGAGATCGAAGTGTTTTCTTTGGCAGTTTCACTCACCTTAAAATTCAGGTATGTTAGTAATACTCATTTAGAACTAGGTATAATGATTTGTTTCTTTAATAACAAACGAAATATAATGTTAACTTGTCTCATAGGAAAAGCCGTAATTTGCCATATTTACGTTAGTATTTCACCATACCAGTTTTTTTTTCGATTTTGTGTAAAATTGGACACAGTGAGTACGTCTGGTTTTGAAAGTATACTCTTCAAATATCCACCATGCGGACTGTTACAAAAATTTCATCTAGTACCGCCAAGCATATAAAATATTTAAGGCGAGACAGAGCTTGGGTAAATTACCAGGCGACGCCGACGGTTCTAAGCGACCACGTGCAAACCAGTCCAGTTTCTTACGTGTTCGTTCGACTAGAACTAATCTACAGCGAAGACAAACGAAGAATCTTTGGCTGCCGCGTGTGTCCATGGTTGCCACACCCGACCTCGTAGAACAAACCCCCACCCTCCACGCCAGGACCTCTTTACAACTTCCATCCACGAACACCCTTTCGTTAACTTTACGCCTCGCAGTGGAAACGAGGGCGCTCGAAACGTCTCGCAGCCTTTGCTAATAAGGGCGTTAGTATGAGCGCACACAGCTTAGGATAATTAGCTGCGCGTTTTCCTCGTCTGAAACGTTTACTGTCTCTCTCGGTTGCTCGCCTCTAGAAAGCGAACAAGGCTACTTGGTTTTGGAGATCTCGAGCGGGCGGAAGAACCCTTCATCTCACGTGATCATGTCGACAGCTCCTTTGTGGAGGCTGGGGCGCAGACATATTCCTAACTTACGTGTGCAGCGAATATCTAACTATAGCTTGAATAATTTAAATCATGTTAAAAAAAAACTGGCTTGGCTACAAACAATTTTCACATAGTGAAACAGGATTTTTTTTACCACTGATATATTACCGGCTATTATAGAACATTTATCATTTTTTTTTTAATTTATGTATTTGGTAATTTGCTCCCGATAGCTCTAGGCTCCAATTTTTCAAAACTATAAAACATTCTATATAATCTTGCCAGACAGGAAGATATATTTTCACACCATTATGTTACATAGCTTTCTGAAATCCAACAATACAAATATTTTTAAATCCCAATTTACTGTATAATATTATATTTTAATCTAACAATATAGGAACTGCAATAATTTGGAATTTAATGTTAACTATTCTTATCAAGCGTACGACTATTACCAATAAATGGCGTAATACTGCTATTACTAAAATGCAGAAAATTCCAGTGTTAAGCTGAGTAATCTCTAACAGTTAACATTTTATCATATGGCATTGTTAATTGTTGTTCTGTTGCGCACATTTTCAGGTACACACACATAGGCATAACACGTTTGTGATAATTTTGCAATGCGATTTTGTGTAACTGTAACACTTTACGTGTTTTGAAACCTGCTTGATAGGCGGGAATGGACACTCTAGATCTAAATATTTCAATTATGAGGCAGTAAGTGACGCCATTGGAACCCTATAACTTACTGTCCAAGAAAACAAAATAATAATATTGAACAAGAAAACAATATTGGAAACGAGCGAAGTTGTCAATAAATACATAAATGAAATGAACATTAACTCTGATAAGCCATTATTTTACGAAACATGATTATTGGAAAACAACTCTTATAATTTTTTAAAGTTATGTATATATTATAGCCTACATTTCTTTATTATCTGGGGCAAAAACACTTAAAAATGAATAACTGAAAATTCGAAACATTTTAACCCCACTTACTTAAGTGTATTACGATCACAGTGCAAGAAATGTAAAACAGTTTGAGGTAAGTTTTCTCTTTGAAGAAAGATCTGGATCGAACATGAGAGTGACACCGTAGTGTTGTTGATGATGCTATATTTCTTTCATTCTATCTCAAATAAAACTAAAAATATACTGAAGCTCAATAAATGTTCTTTGTTAGAATACGTCGACCAATTTGCAAATAATTAAAATAAAAATTTTATTTTTTCCAGTCTACTTAGCTCTGTGAAATGTATCACTAAAGAAGACGTCTCGGTGTTCTATATTTAGTCGAATTTCGAGCGGCAAAAATACTATATTTACAACCGTTTATTAACAGTTTCATTATTTAAAATGAAATCAACTCTAACAACTAGTTACTAAAAAATATTTTCGATTTATATCAATCGATTGGGTGGTATTCCTTCAGCAGGTCCAATGCTTCGTTTCAAAGCAGATTATCTTAATATGTCTCCTATGCCTACACAACCGGTAGTATTTAAAACAAAGAAAACTATTGTTTACGTTACTATTTTTTTACTAGATACGATTTCGTGATTGTACAATTACGTCACGTCAAAGTCTTTCATTTACATATCCATTGTGTTGTGAGAAAAGCCAAAATAATTATTATTACTATTTTATTTTCTTAGGATGCTTTACTAGCAGAAATAAATTACCCATGTTTTGGTAACGTGTTGTGTTTTACGCTTGACACATCGTTTAGTTGGGTTATCTTTCATCGTGGCTTTTACTAGTCATTGCTCATTTCGCACAAATATAGGCCTTCATACAATGTTCTGTGTGATTACAAGTTTCCACTTACGTAACAGATTTTTTTTTCCAAGCTGGAACCAAAGTAGCAACGGAGGGAGAGAGCCAAGTTTTCATTGTTTTCTGAAAAGTTCAGCAACTGCCTGCACCAGACACATTGTGAGGCACTTTGGCGAGACGCCAATTCGCTGCCAATTGCAGAGCTGCCAACTGCAGAACTGCAAGATTGCCGAGCGCGGATAAATTAAGTCGCTCTTGGCTGACGACACAGTCGGGATACCCTGCGACTGCCACTCTGGCTTTCTACTTGAGTCAGAATTAAATTCTCACTTTTGTTTTCCCCTTTCAGATAACAGCGAGTGGATTCCTTTGCCTTCTCCCTAATAGCATTACATTTAGGCATTCAAAAGTAGGCTATTTTATATCACCGAAAACGTATTCTTAAATACATGTATATATATGTATAAGGCTAAACTGTTTTCAAATGTTAACGTTTGATATTTAACGTTCTTATGTTAGAAGGGAATGATCAACAAAATTTGTAAATTTTGCAACGTTTTAAAAGAATTATATTTTATTACTAAAAATCACTTAATACTGTACTTTACTATATGTAGATCTTCCATTTTAACCTTTATTTTGTAAGACTCATGCTGCTACCACTTACCAACGTTTGAAAAAAAATAGAGCCAAACATTAGAGTGCGTTTATTGCACAAAACCATCGTTCTATTTTAAGTGAAGAACGATTATTCAAGCTACTTGAATGCGAAGGTTAGTTCGATTACGTAACGTTAGTTAAACGACTCAATTAAAAATAAACGAGAAAAATTTTTTTAACTTATAGTAAAAAAAATTTTCTTATTACTTGAAAAAAAAAAGCAGCCCTAACATCTGACTTTAATAATATAATATACTTGTAATAATACGACTTGGTCCGTGATTATCTGATTTCCAATTTACAGACGACGTGAGTTGAATGTACGATTGGAGGATAGGAATTCAAGGGTCTGTCTGACCACTGAATTTATTGTACTCTGTTAAACATTGAATGCTGTATTTTATTAATGCTATTTATTCACAGATCACTACAGTTGTTTTGTAGCGTGTGCCGCCTGACTCCTCACCTAAGTATAGAACCTGTTGTAACTAAACAAGGTTGTGCTGGTGTTCTAGCCTGTAGTTCTTACACTGCAAATAAAACATTATTTGTAAACTTAGCACGCATATATATATATATATATATATATATATATATATATATATATATATATATATATATAAGGAATGGAAATGTAAGATGTTGGGGTAAGGATTAAAATACTCAATCGCCAATCAAATGTAAACTACTCATCATAATTCGATGGGATTATTTGGCCAAGTAGATATTCTGACAGCGGACTTCCTTGTAAAAAATTAAAAACGGTATTTAGAAAATAAGGGATTGAAATCACAAAATAAAAAAAATAATGGAAAACTGTAGTTGTTATAATGTTTAGTACAATAATATTGAAGATTCTATAATAACCAAGTTTCAAAAATATTTTCCTTTTGATTACAAAATAATTTTACTCTTCGAAAACCTCTGCGCGAGTGGTTTACGTATGTTAAAATAATTTTAACATCAAAATGCAAATATTGTGAAATTTCGTTTATTATAGAATCCTAGATAGGCCTACTATCGTAGCGAAAATTATAAAACTACTGTTTTACATTTTTATCGCTTTTGGGGTTTCAATCCCTTATTTTTTAAATACAGTTTTAAATTTTTTACTGGAAAGCAAAGCATACTACCGACCATAGCCATATAAATAAACGCCCGCCAATAAAATATCTACTCGGTAAAAAAACCCATCGAAATGTGATAAGTAGTTTAGATTTTATCGACGACTGAGAATTCCAGTCGTTCACTAGACATATTACTTTTCCGTACACCTTAAGGAAGTAGGTATGATAAAACTGTTTCCCATATATTAGTGGAAGCGTTCCTGTACATTTATTTTGGGAACAGTCAAACGCATAGTGACGTTACTAGACTTGTAAAAATAACAATGTTAATCATTCCTCTATTTACAAACTAAAAGAACTATTTGTTTATTATTTACGAACTGAATTATGATAACAGTCTCGTACTGTGTATGGGATAAAAACTTCCGATATTATTTTTGGAAGTTTTTTTACAGTGTATTGATCCCGCATTAGGGAGTAGCTGACTAATATCTGTCAGCGAACGTCCGAATTTTGATAAATGCAGTAAATAGTGTTTCCATGCGTCTCGTACGAGTTCCCCAAAAGTTTTAATATCTTTAATAATTGTTGTACTTGTACCAAATATAGTTTGCTTTGTAGACATATATTGTAACTATTTTTGTCATGAAAATTTTTTAGCTTTCATTGTTTATGTATAATGGCATGCCATAGTCCAAATGTGCATATAATGGTTTTATACTAGACAGAAAAGAAATTACTTACCGAAATGAAATAACTCACACTGTCGAACAGTGTCACGGGTTACGCCAAGACACGTACAAAAACCATCGAAATACCCGCAAAAATTAAATACTGAATTCAAAATAAAAAGCTAGTGTTCTGAAATTGTTTGAAAATAGAAAAAAATGCTGTTTTTTATACTAATATAGGCATAGCCCGTGACACTGTTATTCAATGTGAACCTTGCTATACAAATGTGATATTACACGTTATTATAAAAATTAGGATCGATAGAAATTTTTCATTACAAAAATAGTCATAATATATGTATACAAAATTAACCAAATTTGGGACATGAAAATTATTCAACTAATTAAATTATTAGCTAAACTCCCACTTTAAAAGAAACCTATCTAAGAATAATTAAAATAATTGCTGGTGAAACAGTTGAAATTTAAGGCCATGCCCGGTAGTTTTTTTCACGTTGGTGCAAAAAACTCAAAAAGTTTTCAACCAAATGGGTTGAAAAAAATTGAGAGCGCGTGAAGTCATACTATGCACAATTATACGTAGGCTTTTAAAAAAATGAGTCGTTTGCCAGTAAAAAAAAAATATTTTGTGCCATTTTGGCTCATTTTCATGCTAAAATATGTGATACTTTGGGTGCAAGAATCTAAAAATCCATTGTGTTCATTGCAACGGAAAAATTCAGATAGAAACTTTGATGTATTAGTGACAAAACAACGTAGCGATTTTGTGATAGAGATATTAGTTCATTTTGGAAAAA
>PNEQ01095221.1:40908-76653 GCA_003012365.1 Medauroidea extradentata | reverse complement strand
GCGAATATTTGATACTTTTTATTTCAACAGAGGTAATTATTCCAATATTTTGTAACAATCTACTGCAACATCGTGTATAGTTAACATTTACCATAAACCTATTTCTAAAATATTTGTCTTACTAAATCTTTTATTATCCGGGTAACAGCGTACTTAATTATAACACAGCTAAAGTGTCTTTTGTACTCAACTTTTTCGCACAGACATTTACATATGGTGGATATTAATACGGTTGGATATTTTGTAGCGTTGTCGAAACAATGCAAACACCTAAAAGTGTTTTTTTGTAATCAGAGAGAATGTTTAGGTCTCATTTCGACCGGAAAGATATATTTATGTAATAGTGGCTGAAGCAGGCCTTTCTGTAGTAAAGTTTTGTTTGCTAAAGTCTATAGTCCTACTGAAATATTTCATCTTTATCAACATGTTTTAAAAATATGTGGTCAGCGCTTTAAGTCACACTCAGGCGACTCACTGAAAGATGCGTGACGTTTGATCGTTTAAGCTTTAAGAGAGAGAGAGAGAGACAGTCACCATCTTGAATTTGTGTATTTTATGTCATGACTTTTCTTCTGGGTAAATTTATACAACTCTATTCGAACTACAGAACAGAATACAAATGAAGAGAATTTTAGACATCATAATTTTTTTTTTTATTTTCCGTTACTGTTGGTACTTACCGAACTGCAGTTAGAAAATTCATACTAGGCTTACTTCCTTAATTGCGATTAGATGTGTAACAACACCAACGGAAAATAAAGATTTATGATGTCTAAAATTCCCTTAATATGAATTCTATTCTGTAGTTAGGTTAAAGTTGCATAAATTTACCCAGAAGAAAACTTATCACACAATATACAAAAATTGAAGATGGTAAGTATCTCTCACTTCTAAGAGTATCGCCTTATATCTATGCAGCGTCAGAGGCTCAGAAGCGATGGAGCTGTAAGGGAGACCTTGAAACGAGCAGATCAAAATAAGAAAACGTGCCTTTGATTTCACGCCATTAAACTAAATTAATTGCTGAATCATTTATTATTTTCAATGTTTGCAGCTCGTCTATGGAACCGGATGCCGCAAAATCTGAGTAAAATAGAAAATACTAAACTTTAAAAAAATTACGAGACGTTTATATATATATATATATATATATATATATATATATATACGTATATATATATATATATATATATGGTCATTTAAAAGGACCTATTAGTAAAGTTATTATTACTATTAAATTTAGTTATTATAGTCTGACGAAACGTTTGTTAAATATGATGATTAATTTACAGTTCCTCAATGTATCTTGTTATTTATTTTTATTTATTTTGTTTACTTGATTATTAATTAAATATTTAGTGTTGCATCTCACTTGCACGCTTGATCCTTATTATTTTGTAACCATATCAATTTATATTGTAATGTTACTTTCGATTTCATAGTTGAGGTTACTTTTATTTTACAGCTTTTGTCTGTTATGCCTTTAATAATTAGTGCCCAGATATTGGGTTTCTTGAGCTTTGGTCTAATTTTGTAACACCTAAATATAATCGTTATTTTCAGCTTCTCGCTGAACCCTGTTAATCTAGTTTGTATTATATGCAATGTCTCTACTCTTGTTTTGTATAAATATTGTCATAAATTATCATGTTATTTTCAGTTTCTCATAGTATATCGCTAGTTAATTTTTGCTTTTTATTTTTAGTATTCGCTTGTATTTAAGTTTCAAAAGTCGTAAAATAATTGTAAATTGTAGGCATAAATATTTTTTGGGTCCATTGTAAGACAATGCGACATCTCCTTAACTGCGCCATATTACTATCGCATGAGCTCTCTGATCCAAGCACTGAACTAACAGCAAGATTCCCGCCGATCCATTTTACTAAGGTACTTTAAGCTGCGAACATATAATTTTATTGCTGGAAAATCTGTGACAAAGTCCAGTGCGCGTTTTTATCTGAGTTTCAAATACATTCGGTTAGTATATTTTGAAGCACAGCAGAATGGAAAGGCCATTTTTAGTTATGTTAGAGGGCTTTGAAACAGTGTTCTTCAGATTCCACTATACACCTGTGTTCTTTAACATGTTTGCACTCAATTTGTTTTACGCATTAAATTCAATATGTAAACAGTGATAGAAAAAATGGATACTAAATTTTTTCTATCACTGTTTACAATTTGCTTTCTTCAAGAAATGCAAATTTAGGGCAGAAATGTTAAAGAACACATACATTAAATTGGTTCTTCAAACAAACATTTTTTATTTATACTCTATAACAAATATTACGACTGTAAAACAAAGAATTTGTACATCAAGAGTATAGTGGAATCTTAATGAGTCTTAATAATGAGGCACCGTTCTTGGTGGAAGTGTTTTTTCCTTTTCGTAAATTGGCACAATGGGTGCAAGTGGAATAGTTTCATAAAATAACGTATTTCACTGTACATTACAGTGCTTTTGAATTACGTGGTAGGCGGCGCCCTTAAGACAATGAGGCAAGTAGTGGGTGCGTTAATGTAGAACTTGGAGCTCAGTCGTATCGAAGCCTCGTATGCTTCCAGGCAGGCAGAACACTTAACAACAAACAAGTAAAAAACTAATGAATACGGTAATTTACTGATTCACTTTTGGAATACTGGCACAGTGCATCGGAACTAGCGAGCATACATGCCGTGGTTTTTCACAGATTCAAGTAGTTGAAATTGCTCCATCCGGAATCTGTTAAAACCACTGTAAAATCTGTGAATACTCACAAATTATGTTTTAGAGTACATGATTGTCTGTACTAAACCTTTTGTTCTGTGTAACTAACCTGGCGCCGAGTTCCTGAGAGTAACCCAAGTTTTGGGTGGCAGGGAAGTGCTTTGTTGAACTCTACAAGAGCAGAACGTTACGCTCTCAGACAAGCCAGACACAGCGCATACTTGACGCGGTGGTAAACGTTTTGAAAGGCCGAAAGGTTTTAGAAGGGGGAGGGGGTGATATTTTTTCTCCGCATCCCTCGGGGGTGGAAAAGAGACTGAAAGGGTTTGTTTGTTTGTACCCCGCGGGCTACACCGTGGTGTTCGCTCCCCCACCTCCCATCCCCCCTTAACCGTCAACTTCTCATGTCTGGCGGTTTTGACGAAATGCAAGGGTTGGTTGTTCTGGTCGGAGGGTGGGAAGTTGGAGGTTTGTCGGGAAGAAGGTGCGTATGTCGAACCTTCTACGGGGCCTCTGCAACCTTTCTCTCGACGAAACTATAACCGCCCGTCCGAAATAGCGTCCGTGTCTACCCCTCCCACTTTTACTCCTTAAAAAAATCCACCTTTCGCTCATCAAGACTCTCTGGCCTGCTGTGCGCGCTCCGCCATCACCTGTGAACGGGAATAGCGATCGCACCTCGTGAAACACGATTTCAGACGCAACATCGCGACGAGAAACAAGGCACTGGTGTTGCTACAATGCAGAGGCAGGAGAGATTTAAGGAAATGGTTGTGTTGACATGGGAGGGGTGCATGAGCTAAAACAGTTATTTAGACTCCTACACATATTTTATCTACAGGCATTCCGCGTTACGTGTGATGGTAACCAAACTACATTGGAGTTGCCAAAATACGTTAATAAGCCTTTTTGGTTATAAATAAATGCTTCGCTAAAAAAATATTTTTGTTGGTAAGACTTTAATTTTTCCTAAAGGTTTTTAATATTTGTCAGTATTTACAATTCGTCAAACTTCCTAACTTCTTCCAACTCTCAATTTTTTTTTATTTTTTTTATAATAACATTATCGGTTACGTACGTTCCGTGCTAGGCGCGCAATACGATCAAAATTGCTGGAATGTTACTGAATGGTGTGTATGTTTTGTCCAGACTGAGCGATTGCAATAGTGCATATTTAAGGTACTTAACAACGTTCAACAATACTAACCACGTATTTAGGTTCTGAACACAGACGATGGTAGACGCTAGGGGATTATATTTATTTAATAAGCAGGAAAACCAAATTAACACGAGCAAACTTTTCTACGTAACTAAAATTTAATTTTTTTAAAATCAAATATTGATGTTGTAATACTGCAGCCTATTCGAAATGAAGTAGAATTGTATTTTATTGTTAACGGTTGTCCTTTCACAATGTCGCAATCACGGCCGTAGAAGAACAGGTCTGGACACTCACCTGGAAACTTGACCCCCTTGTTGTTTGGCTGTAGTTCACCAAGTTACCGAGAATATTGTGTTTTATTGGCGCTGATGTTAGGACGGTCGAACTAAACTCCGCCCACTTCCTTTCCGCTAAGATAAACAATTTATCAAAACATATTTTTTTTATCAATTTATGAAATACTTTCTTCGTTCACAAATTTAAGAAAAGGCTCCAGCAATCTTTATTTACTTTATAAATTTAACAATGGAAAAAAGTGGACGGAGTTTGAATCCGACCGCCCGGAAAACAGCGCCAAAAAGTACGGCATTCTCGGTAACTTGACGAACTACAACCAAACAACAAGAGGGTCAAGCAAAATACATTGTTGGATATGCGAGTGTCCAGACCTGTTCTTCTACGACCGTGGTCGCAATACATAAACCCTCAGGGATTTCTTGTAAGTATATTGGCTAAGAGCTCAAACAAATCTATGCCAATTTCGATTCAACTTGAAACCGCTGGAAAACTAAGCAAAAAACAACCATACAGTTTGTAATTACCTTAGCTTTAATGAAAATAAAGAAATATTTTAAACTTAATAAATTTTTATGTCTATGCGTATATATAATTGTGTGATTACGTAATGGTGATTATATTAAAAATAATGTATACGTAGCATGTATTAAATGCCAAGAATTTCTTTAAAAACTCATAGTAATAAACTTCTATCTTAAGAAGCAACTTATTGTCCGAATTGGAGAAGTGAACATGAAGAGAAGAGCTATGTGGCAGAATACAAGGAAGGCTTAAGGAATCATATATGTTTTATCAAAAAATGATAACTTATACTTGACTGATTATTTGGAAGTGCACCATCTTAAAATTTAATCCATTTTTTTAAAAATTGCTTATCAGTTTCACTGGATTGATATCAATATCTAATACACATAAGAAGTTAACAAAAATTAACCTGCTGGATTTACGCAAGTATCTCGGTCAATTGGGCTTTACGTTCGATTATAAGAGGTTATTCAGGTTGTTATCAAATGATTGCAATCAATTAAATCTTTTTGAACTCTAATAATATTAATTCGGGTAACTTTTCTAACTACTACAGTTGAACTTTTACTTCATCCAGGTCTGTGTTGTGACTTTTTTTAAACGCCTTTAGTATAATACAGTAAATTAGAGCCAGAGAATACAGCAACACAAAATAACTTATAGGTAGGTACCTTGCTAGAATTAAAGTATCCATACCTCAGTCGCAGTTAGTACCAACGGTTAGAATTTTTTGTTGCGTATAAAAATCAAACTGGGACAGGCAAGTGTATTCCGGGTCTTCGGATTTAAGTGTGCAAATATCACACATAGTTTTATTGACTCCACTGTAGCTTATATACGAAAAATTATTTTATACAATTCAGTTGCATCCATCGTTACGACATACAACACTTGGCAAACAAGCCAACAAGGCTGTTTTAGAACACGTATTATTACATTAGATAGTTCTGTGGATGTTGTGGTAGAACTTTAAAGAAAAAAAATATTAAATTACATAAAAGTATTTTCTCGGGCAACTAGTACAAATTAACTGTAACTGGAATGTTATTCAAACAATTAAACGCATTATTTTTAAGCGGTTTTTTAAAGTCAGTATAAGAAGTGAGACAACTAAAATATAGACTATAAAACACTTTACGCATTATATTATCTTGTCTATGCAACAAAAATTTTATTAAGTCAGGTAGGATCTACGTGTTTGTTTTGCAATGTGAAAACGAATACCCATTTGTCGTTGTCAAATAACATTCTCTGTGCTCAGATAAATTGTTCGAGTTTTTAAAACACCACACAACGATCATTCAACACTGCAGATATTCTGTCAAGTTTGCGAGAGTTTGATAGCAGTAACAGACCCGTATATTCTGGTCTGAGAACAAGGACTAAGCGTTCTTTTGAAACTGCAGAATTAACTGAAACAGCTACATTTATCGCTTTTCATTAATAGTATTATTCTTCGATTACAAATTTAGTTTGTTCTCTGGGGCATTAAATTAGTTTATACAATTGTATCTTCTAATATCTCAGCCTCTTAGGACTAAGACTTATATTGTTGTTATTTTACGTAAACTGCAGGTACTATAAATGAGTTTGTCTCTAATACTAGTTTCATTAGCATTTAAATTCTTTGCAAAAACAATTTATGCTGTGTATTAAGTTAATATTTTATGCAATGTCTTACTAAATAACTTTGAATGAATTATAAAAGTGGTCTCTTGTTTATCTTGCAAAATTTTATTTATTTATTTTTTTAAATTTTTGTCGTTGTTATATATGTTCTACTTTTGTACAGTTACTAGTTTCGTAATTTTATTTACTATGTATCTATACGTTTTATACTTTTTGCCGCGTTCATCGTTATTATTTATTTTTTTATTAGTTTCGTATGAAACTTATGCTGTTATATTTAATATTTTTATTGACTTATGTTCGCTAGCATTAACGACAGAAAATAAATAAAAATAAATTGGACCAACCTCACGAAAATGCTCCTAAAATATGTTACGATCCGGGTTCGCGAGTTCATAACTATGAAATCCATTTTGGTACCTCGCCAACCTCTGGTATTCAGAATTTTAGCAGTTTCCAAAATTGAAGACCTTGGTGTTAAATAATGATAACTATCATTCCCGTATATTTTATCCAAGGTGTAATAAATTATTGCCAAATGTGGAAAAACCATTACATAAATGTATTATTTATTATGTGGTTCAAAATATACTATGGTCATAATTTGAAAATACGTATTTATTTTAAATTTACAGATGTCATTATTTACATCGGCTAACTTAAAATGTGGGTTATAATTATTTACACCCTAGGCCTTCCATTACGAACTGTAAAGTAAGCATTTTGGGTGATATACAGGTAATCATACATGTCGCGACAAAGCTGCATACGCTGTATTCACGAAAAAGAGTAGGCTAACAGGAATTGTTTCAAGCAAGAGCTAAGTCATGAAGAAGTTCGTCATTTCACGGTGGACTCATTTAAAGGTATTTCAAGCCTCTACGCAAAATCATATATAGTAAAAACAGTAATTCAGTAAAATTCTAAAATAATAATATTTCAAATAGTTTAAGAGTTTATAAACATTTTTTTAACACTCTTGCACCAACTAATCTAATAATTTTACCGATGTGTTTGATGGACGTTACTATCGCACTTTGCAATTTTTTTTGTATTTTTACGGAACAATTTGGTTTGGTAACTTGTTTTATGAAAATTAGTAACTTAAGAGTAATTTATTTTAAATTAAAAAAAAAGGATCTCTAGGATATTAGCTACACAAGACTGTTTGTGAAAATTTGCAAAAAATTCGTTGTAACTACATTTCGAGCAGTTGCTTGTAAACTGTGCATTACTGGTTTTAATTGTTACAAAAAATTGGAGATAAGCAAAAGCACGCTCTCATCCTTTAGTACACTTCGTGGTGTATAAATAACTTTTGATCACAATTTCCTAAGAAAAATGTTACGTAAGGTGGTTTATTTATTGTGTATCAGAAGAGAGTGACTGATAACGGCAAAAATACAATGAATAAATATGAACTCTTAACAAAAATATTAAAAACTATATAAAAATAGTCGACGATGTTATAAAATAACGACTCTGGGAGCTATTCGATAAAAACTATGGTTAACCTACAGCAGTATATTAACACAGAAACATGTTAATATTATTGTGTATAAGCAATCTAACACAAATCGTGTTTCTAGTAACTAAATTGTTTGCGTCAACATGTTAATTAGAATTATAATATAAATGCGTGTTTATTTAGTTCGATATTATTTTTCAAAACCTAGAAACAGAGTCCTGAAAAACGAGTAAATTAAAAGGTAAATAATACGTATACTGACTTTATACGCAGTTAAGTCAAGTTAATTCGTAGGAATTAATCAAATTTCTGGCGTTTTATATCGGTAATCGTAAGCGTGGAGGTAGAAATTGTGTGGAAAAAATCCCAGGTACATTAAGCTTATATTAGAAACGTATATGTTTTTAATCAGAAAGCAAAAAGTTTTAGTTCGAAAAATAATCAAATAACAAAACTCATAACAGCATTAAAACGCGTCGTTTTATATTTATTATATACGTCTTTGAATTTTACGTTAGGAAATTATTAAAATTTCAGTTCAATTTTATATCCCATAGAGCAGACTTTAGATTTACAGTAGTTTATATTTAGATTCTATAAAATCATTGCAGATTAAAGTTTTCAATATTTGGCTACATTTAATTGCTCGTTCACTGAAATGAAGGAAAAGTTGTTAAGTAGACTTTTGTTAAAAATATGTTGTCACGTATCGTAAAATGTACGGTTAAAATTTTTGACAGATAAAATACGTTTTGGTGGAACAATCCTTAACGAAAGCACCAGCTAGCAAATGTTCTACAAAAAAAATTAAACTTCATAGCTATTCTATAGAATCAAATTTAAAAACTGCATAATGTTACACAACTACTCGAACCAAAATGTATGTTTCGAATTTGACAGTAATAAAATATCACGATATCAGGCTTCACTGTTTGTATGTTACATAACTAAGTATATGATTATGACTTTCGGCAGCCAAATGTTATGTTGTACTATACCTTAAAGAATAAATATGCGATTTTGACCAGAGGTTTTAAAATAATATTCAGCAATTTAGTTGTCTACCACTTTGTGTAATGAATCAACCTAAAATTCTGACAACATTCTAGTTGCATGCTGTCTACAAACTATGAAGAGATAAATTTATTTTGTTTCGTATTATTTGGAATTTAATTTTACGTTGATATATACATTTAAAGACTGATAAAAAATAATACTGATAAAATATGTGGGTTTCGCTGGTGGTTTTTGTTGGTTTCCGTTGAATAAGTTATGTCAATGAGAGACCGCATTTCTTTTGATGTCTGAGTCAAGCAAAGATTTCTTTCAGCTTGTTTTTTTTTTTTTTTTTTTGTATTATATTAAGGTAGTTGCTTACATATTTTATAAGTAATTAAATTATATAAAATATCCGTAGAACTCGGAAACTACTTAATGGTTAAATTAAATTTAGTACCATACAGTATTAATTTCTTCTTTTTTTATTTTGCATACAATGTTTTGTACCATAAAAAGTCGCAAGTTATTTAAATTTCTTAAACTTTATTAACTGTAAATAATAACTGACTCGGAGCAAAAAGTAATTAATTGTGACAGTTCAATTAAAATTTTAACACCGGGGTTCTTCTGTCTGCATTTCATAACGGGAGATACTTCAGCTTACATCTACCTACAGCGGAACAAGTATTTGTCCCCCCGGACCAGCGAATTACAAAATGTTTTAGGTAATTGAATGCGCGCCATCTCCCAGACTCTCTCTTGTTTGCGTTCCTCCTGTATTCTGCGTATATTTCGCCCGCTCGGGCTTGCATCCCTCTAAAATAACCCTTCGCATTTTAATTTCCCCTGTTTTCTCTCTAATTAGCAAAGGAACGTCCGCACGGAACAAACAAACCCTTGCTGGGAGGTGGATGTGCAGCTTTTTAGCATAGCCGAGCAGAGCACATGCTTCCCCCTACATTCAATTTTCCGGCGCAGCGCGTGGAATTAAAACTCTCTCAACTCGCAGACTCCAGCAGAACGCCTCCTCCTTTTTGTAATACCGTTATTTTTTTTTCCCTTGAAAAGCGACGCGACGGTAGCAGATGTTATTTTGTGCCCGAGTACAATTTGCTTAGTCCGCTTTGAGCCACGTCCCATTTTTTTATCGTGCACGAATATAAGCTCTCGAACTTTTGAGAAACTTACGTCTGCGTATACTCTGCCTGGTTCGGAGTTAATTAAACATATAAATATTAATTGCCGTCTTTGTTAGTTTCTTTACGTGGGTCGGAGCTTTAATGAGACTATTTTAAAAATTAAAATTCTTGTTCGGAGTCGAGACAACAGTTTTAGAGAACGTGTAATAACCACATTATGCAAATTAAGACACCACGGGTGTCCATACTGGAGAAAATTTTCGAAGTTGTATATGTAGGCACAACTCACTTCGAAATACGGGGAGGCAGATAAAACGAACTTCACAAAATTACTTTTTAATCATCTTAATATTGATTGGCATGTTTATAATTACGTCTTAATTGTGCACAGCATTTACATTGATCTACAAACTTACGTGCGTTAAGCATATATTGCAGCAATTTAATAAATTTTGATCATAAATGCATATTGCTATGGGGACGCGTTACCAATTTACTTTCAAATATATGTTTATTACTTCCTAAAATAAATAATATATTAATAACTTACGTGTTTCAAGTACACTATATTTCGCGTGTTCTTATGCTGTTTTATTAGTTATTATTTTTGCAATAAAATTGTTTCAAGTTTTTAATTTTTATGACCAATTTTAATTTATCTCAGGAGGTATGTGAACTACGTAAGCCAAGCCCTTACCTTTTTATTAGTTTGCGCACAAAATCTGGGACAACATGTAAAATAATCTCTGTAATTTTCTTTGAACAGTAATTTTTGTACGCATAACCATTTGTTACCCATAAGTTAAACTTTGTAGGCAAACGATACAAGCAGAGTTTTCAAGACTGTTGGGTAGAGCCACGATTTTATGGCGAAAAGATTTTTGCAACATTTGGTTTCGATGCGTCATGTGCACACCTGCAGCTCTGCTATATCGTCTATGATTGGATTATTTTACTCTCACTGGCTTTGTCAAATTATAGACGTACAGACTCACAATAATAATATTCTGATTGGTGCAGTCAAATGAGAAACGTGTCTGAACAAAGACACGCTGCCAATAACCTTGAAACAGACCTGCCGATGTGCACGTGAGTCACTGAAACAAAGTGTGGCAAAAATCTTTTCGCGACAAAATCGTGGCCCTACTGTTGGGATATGAAAAATTAAGTTTTCAGGTACGTGACATGTTGTCAACTTTATTGTTCTTTACGCAATATTAGATGACAAACATAATTTTAGCGGCGTAGTGACTAAGTGCATTTCATTTATAGCTAGAAATTTCATTTTAAATTTTTTAGGTAAAATTTTATGTGTTAACGTTTACAGTAGGCCTACTTTTAAATAAATTTAATATAATTTATATTGGTATGTCAGAACGCGTTTGTTAATTTATATGGTGACAACTTGTACAAATTGAGTCGTAAGTTTGTTTCCAAGTTGTCTGTAAAGATAAAATAGTGGAAGTTTAGCGCTAACAAGAAAATCAACTTCAAAATTATATTTTATTTTGATAAAATGATTATTACTTCTTAATCTTTCATTGTTAGACACTGTTCAGAGTTTCGTTGCTTAATAAAAATATCTTTATATTGCATATTTTAAAAAATTATATTAATTTCATTTATCAACGTATCATAACTCCAATAATGTTCACTAAACGGACAAATTGAAAACACTTTTCCATCTTTTTATTGGTTACCTCAACAGAACATTAACTCACTCCATCCGACCTATGAGCATATTATTTTTAACAACTGTGATTTAAACTGATCACAATTCTATTACTATTTTCCTCGGGTTAAAGATTGTTTATGACCTACAATAAATTACTTAGGTGCGGTTCGTGAAAACAGATAAACGTGCGACAGTAAGTGTTATAAATACTGAATAAGCCTGCGAATCATAGAACACTGGTAATACACAAGAGTTGGCTTTCGAAATACGATATTCGGAGACCTAGTGCGATTCAGATCGTAAAAGAAATCTGTTAATTTTGCGACGCTTTCCACAGAGCTTATTTCAATCCGTTAATCAGCTATTTTGAAGGTTCAAGAGCAAAATAAAATTTTCTGAACGAAATCAATGAAGCCATTGTTAGTATTGCCGTATGACCACGTTACATAAACACTGCCCCATAAATTTAGTCCATGTATTTTCGAAGACAAAGATATTATATTTAGCCGTATGACTGCAGAAGGCAGTTAAATAAATTAAATTTGGCTGCTATAAATTATTTTGTTGAGATGTATGCTAAAATTTTTTGCTGTAATTTTTTTTATATTTCTTCCCTTCTTAATTTTTACAGCTTGTGAACGATTGCTAAATGAAATATTAATTGGAACTTATATTTAATGGACTGTACGGAATATATTAAAATACATTTTTTTGGTTAAAATAATTGGCAATATTTTTGGATTAACAGATTTCGATATTGGCGTGTGTGATTTTAACAATCGGAGAGGAGAACAATTCAGAAATATACTAATATCAATTAAATTCCGTTGCTGCAATAATACGTTACCTTAGTAGGAGTTCAATTTCTTTACACCAAAAGTTCGGTAGATATACAAAAAAAATCCCATAATTTATTTATTGTTGCTGACCATGCCCTGAAACATGTAAAATATATTTCTTAGTTAAGTGCGCACACGATCTACGAAGCCTTAACGGAGTATTGTAATAACTTTGTTTGCCAAATTAATTATACTTCCTAAAACTATTGTTATATTCCAAATAATGCAATTTTTTAGAAGTTTTGCCTCAGTTATTTTCCTGACTTGTTTCACAATTTACCTCCATCATATTAATACACAGCGTTAAATAAGAAAACCGTTATTCTCTTAGAGGTTGTCTCAGTTCTACGAACGTAGTCTAATCATTAATTAAATAGCTCACATTTTATAATATATTGGACGCAGGTAGTTTTATTACACTGTATTCACAAATAAACACCTATCCAGCTGATAAATTTACATGTAATTACTTAGAAAGCGGTCATAATGTATCGATTATATTTTACACAAAGATATAGGCCTACATCAAACGCTCTTTATGCTTTCTAAGAAAAATAATTAGCCTATTTAAATTGTAATGAATGTTTTTGTACATTGTTAACAGAGCTGGTAAACAAACTGTGGGTAAAAAATTAAATCAAATGATGTTTAAAAATAGGAGTCCATTTTAATCGAAAACAGTTTTACGTCACGTATAGTTTAGTTACACCTATCTTTTTTTATTTTTTTTTATTTTAAGAAATTATTGATTTGTTAAAATTACAATTTGTTAATTTATGTATCTTTGATTTACTTTTACATTAGGCCTACATTCCGTTTTCTATGATTTATCGTGCCTAGTGACTAAATACATTTAAATTTTTTTTATTTGTTTTGATTTGTGACGGTACTGAGTATAATAGTTAATAACTGAAAATCTGAATTCATGGTAAGCCAAGATAGTTTTTGTTCTTAATGTAGACCTACCAGGTCAAATATTATGACATTTATAGAGAATATTGTGTTAGGAATAAATCATTTACGGTAAGCATAAGGAAAACAATATAGGACAATATACTTTCCCTTAACGATTATTTCAGAGCTGAGGGACGAACACGCAAAAATTCACGAGTGATTTGAAATGCGTTTAGAAAGAAATTTATCAATACTTCTTTTACGCAAACAGTTTAAAGCAAATGTTTCCTAAATGCGTTGTCGAAACATTTGGGCTACCGTGAATAGAAATTTATTTTATCTTGTGAGAAGCAAACACGTAGGCATTCTACCATTCTACTTTTAAACAACACAGTGAACGATTTTTTGCTTTTCACGAACGAAACAGAGTTGCCCTAGTGGAACTATCGACATTTTCCCAGTAAAATGTACAATTTAAAAAAAAAATCGTAGCTCTGCTAACAGGAAAGCAGGAGTTCCCGTAGATTTCTCTTCTAAACGCGCTTAACACTTATTTTACAGTGTACATACCTTACAAGCGGAATTGTACTTCAGCGTATGAAGCGGCCCTTGAAGCATGTCCTCGCCTTATCTTGGTCGTTGAACGCCAGCCGCACACGTACTGGTATTCTCGCCCTTATCAGCTCGCTGGCGGAGAAGCAGACTAGGGATGCAGGCAGTCACAAGTGCGATATACGTCTGAAGGGTCGCGAGGGCCGGCCAGCTAAGGGATGACAAGGGGATGACGCACACCCTCTCCAGCCTGGGGGTGGCTCTGGCTTGCTTGACCTTCGACTTACTCGCAGCCCGAGGAACAGGTCTTTAGAACAATCCTTCAGGTCAACTCCCAAATCCTCGTCACAGTTAGCACTGACAGTAGACTGGCTGATATTTGTACATAGAAAACATATTGTGGTTTTTTGACAGTTTCTCTGGAAATTATGGAACAAGTAGGAACAGTTGGATGAGTGCAGGTAAAACAATTAACTAAAAACTTGGAACTACAAATTATTCTTTTGGGAATTGTGTTTAAAAATCACTATTTTGAAAACTGCGTTTCCAAAAAATAATAATAATAAATAAAGTTACAAATAATTAGACTACAATATTTAGTTTAAAATTAAAAATAACATTTTAATAGTCAATACAATAAAAATTTCTAAACGGCATTAACAGTTTTCACCAATAGACAGTAGGCCTTCTTCTGTAAACATAAAGCCTTTAGCTTAATGCACTGTATGCAGTTTTGATAAATTCATTATAAATATGTAGGTATGTTTCCTAAATAAATATGGAGCAACAATAAAAAAAAACATACTAACATTCTTGAACACGTGTAGGTCTATACATCAGTGGGGTGAATTTACATTCAGGATACGTATGGCAAATAATTAAAATAACTAATTCGTATAGATATCTCACTTAACATTAATAGAAATATGAGTAAAATGTTCACCCCATAGGCTTACGTCAGTATTTGAAATTGTGTATGTAAAACGTTTCTTGCGTTCGCACCTTACAGTCAGTGATACAGTTCAAGAAAGCAAAAAAACACTTAAATTTATATGCTAAACTAAATGGAGTTAGTGAAGAGAAAAAGGGTAGCTTAGGCCTAAGACAGGAATTCTACATGATGCAGGACGATAGATGTTAAACATTTGAGTGATGACTGACAATCTGAGAATGCCTAAAAATATATAGGTATAGGCAGCAAGACCAAAATTTGATATTTATTTTAAATCCAATAACTTTCTCCCTTAGATGTATTACCCATAAACATCATCAGCTGACCTACCCGTAGGCATTTATTACGAAGAAATTTGACATAAAAATGGAAAAAAAAAAGTATCATTATTTTATAAACAAATAGTCATGTTTTCAAACTAACAATGTAGGCATCTACTCATTAAACTCCCTAAGCTACAAATTGTCACCGTTGTATAGTCTATACTAATTTATTATAGTGGAATTATATTGCAACTCTTGAAAACTGAAAAAGAGCAAATATTGAAACGTGTAGAACTTAGCAGAAATCAACGAAGTGCATTAGTTGTTAAAATTTATTGGCTTACAGACCTCAGCATCAAAGTATCATTTTTCGGTTCATTTTATGGTAGCCTACTGATAATTTATCAGAGATTCACATTCATTGTGTCTTCTGAGGAAAGCATAGGTATATGTTTATACCGCAATACACTACCAGAGTATGAGCGTGCGTAACTTTTTAAATACTGCATACCCTGATATCAAATTTCGGATGTTAGGCTACGCTGTGTGTTATGTCAATATAAGTTACTCGTGTCTTTTCCCCATCATCATTTTATGTTATAGGATATTAGAATTAAAAGCATGGGTTAACTAACCCTACGTATAGGCTGCATTTACTGCGGAAAAGTAATTTGATAATATCTGTGCAGAAATATAAAATACTGGCCTACATTTAAGCTAAAGGTTGCGAAACACATCATTAACAAACGACCATGATTTAAAAACAACTTGTATAGCCTGTGACATTGTTTGAGTGTGTAGGAAAAGGCTTGATCCTTAACTTGTCCACAATAAAAACGTAAATAAATAATTAAATTATAGGCCTTATATATGTATATAACTTTTGGTTTTAAAATACTTGTTCAGGAAGCTTGTAATGTCTATATATGCATTGTAAAGTCAACAAATATTGTTGTAGTCATTTTGTAAAAAAAAATTACTTTTTTTTTTAATTTGTGAATTACACAGAGATATTGCACAAGCCTCGGTCTGAGAGAAGTGCGCTGAGCGTGTAGTGTTAGCAAGCGCTAGGCAAAGTGTTTTGTTTTGCCAGAGGAGCTGGTCGCTTCTCGCGGCCATCTTGGCGACTGGAGCCGCGGTCGGGATGCTGTGTGTGGACGCGCACAGATCTGGGTGTGGCTGCCCGTGGACCGCGTCGGGCGCCGGCGGGAAGGTGATGGCGTGAGGGGCGGAGAAGTGGGGGAAGCCAGTCGGCGTCCAATCCTTGGCGGGCGGGTGAAGAGGGGCGCGAGCGCAGCACGGATCCGCCGCCTGGAATCACAAGTTACGGTGGCTGCGCTGTTGCCGCGTCTACCCGAGAGCAGTCGTGTTCTGTTTCTTCTCTTTTCGCGATAATTATTTTTTTAAAAGCTTAAACTAGAACACATATACAAAAAATCTGACAGTTTTGTTTAAAATGTGTTTCGCCATCATATCTTATTTTTTTCAAGACAAAGAATTTTACGATTGCGACTAGTGAGCCAACTAACAAAAATGTCGTTAACTAAATACTAAGTTGTCTTGAACAAATTAGCCAACGTGGTAAAACACGATGTAAACAAATCTGCGAAACAGATTTTTGATATTTGCTTTTGTTTAGCTTTAAAATTTAATAATCGCGAAAATAGTTTACGAACAAAATAAACACTTGATAACTCGCATTGAAAACACCTCTTCAATATGTTACAACAAAAAAATTTTAAAGTCACAAACAATTTACAGTTGTTAAAGTTGTATTTGAATATCGATAATATGAAAATATATTTAAAGTTTACTGTAAAGTGTTCGTGTTAATGTGAGAACTTCTGAAGACCATTTTGTGTAGTATAATTGTTAAAAAAATATTTTCCAAGCGTTAACTTTTGGGTATGGTGCAACTTAAACGCTTGATTGTTAGCTACTTTATATTATATTAAGCTGCAGGAAAATACAAATTCAGCCCCTACATACAATTTTACGTTACACAACAAGTATTGTTTTTGAATTAAAAAAAAAGATTCGAACATGCAGAATCACAACTGCACCAGTACATTTTCAAGTTTTTTTTTCAGCACAAACCTTCTGGAACCTGAAGCACTAAATATTTTACAAACTATTTTATAAAATAAATTTTAATACTACAGCAAAATGCGATGCTGTGTTAATCGTATAAAGAATGGTGGTAGGCTTAGTTACGCCTTAAAGTCGTGATTTTGTACTTTCGGTTTCCCACAGTTAGTAACTTTTAAAATTATTTTGTTTAGACTCTGTTATGACAATTCTAGCTCACCTTACGCGTAGTAGGCCTACAGGGCTACACTTAAATATCGCGTTTAAAATATGTAGCTAGTATAACATAATAAGAACGCTATGTGTTTACGTGCTTTTATTTAGTAAAGGTAACAAAAATATGACGACCATAGTATGTCAGTAGGCCTGCATAGATCACAATAAGCCACAAAACCTGAGCAACAAAATGTATATTCGAAATAATTTAAAAATAATATTACCACGCAATCGGCTTGCGCATACTTACGCAAAACAATAGTGAGAGAATTTAAACAGGAAAAAATTATGCTTAAGAATATAGGCCTAGTCACCGAAAATATAACCAGTTACATTATTGAACGAGAAATACATAAGTTTGTTAATCACTGAATAAATAATTGCAAAAATCCCTTGATAACCCAGTTATTATAAGAACTTTTTGTAGACCGATATTGAAAACTGCAACTTTGCAAGATCAATATGTTGTATGTATCCTAATAATATCACACCTGAGTTTTATAAATTTTTGTATTAGTAAACAAATTACTAATTTTCCTATATGTTATGAATTCAGACCGTAGGCTAAATTCAGTTAACGAAATGATTTTACCGTGAGTAGGCTATCACGACCTCATGTACTTAAATAAATTAATATCTCAAACTAAACGAATGCATGAACTAAGGACCGAAAAAAAAAACATTTAACTACCCACGTATGTATTTCTTCAAGAAAAAATATAGTGGATTGGCTGACAGCAATAATAAGTTCTTGAATGACATTCCAACGTTTGTTTTCACGATACGTTCACGAAATGAGCAAGCTGCACTCCGTTGATAAGATTCATACTTTCCTCTGGTTTATACTTGTAGAAAGGAAACACACTTAAATCAGGACATGACATTTGTTTATCCCTCACAAAGTGTGTTTGTTTTACCGTTTCCGGAGGGAGCTGGCTATTCGAAACGCTTTCAAGAACCTGATGCAACAGGCTGGTTTGAAACCGTTGCCATAAGCGACAATGACGTCATATTCGAATATTCTCCAAGCAGGCATCTCCCAGACCTATGCAGGGCCCGGTCCTACGCTCCTAATTAAATGAAATAAAATGAACAGACCATCGTTGTTTCGACGATGGTTGAAAAAATATGACAGATGGTCGAAGAAGGCCCGCGTTGGTCGAGAAATGATGTAGGCTACATTGGTTCTTAAGCGCAAGAGCGCCAATAAACTGGAGCCTTTAAAAAATCGTCTGTGAACTTTCCGAGCTGACAGTGACGTTTTCCAGGACACATGTGCATCGACGCGTGCGGTCCGAGGCTGTCAATTTAAAGTCGAGATTTTAAGGTTCGGGCGCGTTGGCCCATCAGCTTAAACGTAAACATTTTGCCATTGGTCGCGCTGTTTCACTGCAGTATGAATGGTATTTGTTGTAAAGCGGTTCTGTCTGAAAGAGGCTGACTGTCATACATTTTTTAAGTACCATTCGGTGTTAGCTAATAAGTTAATGGAGTACCGTTAAACGGAGAAGCGTCATGTGCCTTGAAGTTTAAGAGGAGGTCTGTTACATAACATTTCAAGACTTATCAGTGGTCACCACATTTAACTCTATACTCTTAATAAAATTCTATAGACTATAACCATATCGCTGGCGTGACTGAGGTATCTGAAAAGCAATTCGAGATAACCGTCAACCGGAGTTAATTTATACCTGCTTGGGAACTTTGTGTCACTTAAAATGTTTTTTTAGGCTATTTGGGTAGCCTACACAATAAAAAAAATTGTTCTTTCATCAAAAATTAATTTAGAAACTTAGAATCGAAAAAAAAATTTAAAAAATGCTTGTAAATAGTGAATTTAGAAATACATTTTTGTACACTTTACAACAATGGTTTGAAGTAGGCCTATCACAATTTTTTGATAACCATTTTCCAAGAAATGTATGTAAAAGTACAAAATATTTATAAAAGGTTTAAAAGGACCGTTGCCTATAATGTCACTGAATTCCGATACAAGTAAATTGCAAATTAAGCGGTTGTATTAATTTTTTTGTGTATCAACAACTAAAAACAACTAAGTATTTAATAATGTGTATATATATATATATATATATATATATATATATATATATATATATATATACACACACACACACACACACACGTACGTACGATTGTAAATTGCCACTAACACATCAAAACTTAGGCTTTCCTGAAGGATATTGCAAGTTAACCGTTAACACTATAGCTGTTGTGAAAAATTGCTTTGAATAAAAAAAATAGTATGGATGTTAAGACTTTAAAATCATTTTGCAGTGAATGTGAAATGTTATTTTATGAAACACAGTATTTTATTGGTGGTAACTAAATATCCGTGTGTCAAGCAAAATTGTTGCAGTGTACAGGCCTACAAATAAATCACTTCGTAGGTGCTACTATATTTTTTTCTTTGTGAATTACTTTACGTTTTATCGTTAAACGTTTATTTTATTGTACCAGATGAGAAATAACTGTTTTAGTTTAGTATGCGACTTAAATTGTAAGCATTATTAAGACTACACCATTTATGGTGTACTATTATGTACAATAACAGCAATGCAAACAAGATTTTAAAATGTAGGAAATATGACGTAATATTCCGTCTTTATATTTTACTGAAACTTGAGAAGGATAAACGAATGAGATTTAAGTGTCGCGTAATGTTGCAGTCCTAATTTATAAGCGTCTTAAAGTCCATATACTTCACAGGAAATACAGGTTTTGTTGCTGCATCTGTTTTTTCGCCCTGAATATAAATTTCAAGTATCACTGGTGAAATTTACGCTGTTGAATTTTAGTAACCTACATCTTCATTTGATTGGGGTATCATTTAAAATTCACATTATTTATGTTTTTTTTTTTGTCAGCTAACATAGTGGTTGTTTTGTTTGATATTTTTGTTTGCATCATCTTATTGTTCGAAAAGTTATAACTGTGTAGATTTGATTTAATTCGCGGTTTATTAATTTTCGTGTCTTTCTCATTCCAGTTATAATTTAATTTTTTCCGTGGATTTATTCTATTTCTTTTTTATTGTGAGATATTAATCAACTACTATTATTTTTACAATTGTAGAGATATAATCGCTTAGGACTAATGAGTTATTTTGGTTTCTCACGGAGTCATAAATTATTTAGATTAACATGTTTTCTCCTAAAATATTTTACATTTAACCCCCTGAATGCTTCAATTCTAGTCACTGGTCACCTTGCCGTATGAAATGAGGCTATGAAATTTTATGTTCAGCTTTATTATTTAGTGTCTTAATTTAGGATGCCTCCGAATGAAACGAACATGAAACCAAAATTTGAGAAGTTCCTAATATATACAAAATTCACAATATCAGTAAAAATGAAAGAAACGTGGACAAGAAGAGTTGTAAAAACTGCCTCTGAGTACTTTACGTAATGGGCTTATTTAAAATTATTGTTGTTATTACTATTATTAATAAAATATTTGCCAATCAAATTCTTCATAAGAAGGCGTACTCTTTGCCCTCGCAATATCTATGAACCAGTTGCCCTGGCTGGGAAAAATACACGAGTGTTAGCTCAGAGAACTAACTATTGTAGATATTTTTCTGCTCTTCAACTTAAGCTAAAATGGATGATACTAACATGAGTTTAGAATAGATAGTTGGATTGGTTTTTAATTTTGTTCCGTAAAATGTCTATGCATGTATTTACGTAATTACATAAAGATTTCATAAGTTTATTTCACGATAAGAAAAGATCAGTTTATCTAAACAAGTACAAATTTTGCATATGTGTATGGTTATTTTACTGAACAAAAAAATACAAATCAAACATTAAAATCACAGTGATGAGAAATAAGTTCATTTTCGTTCATTAAATCTCAGTTACGCTATAGCCTATACCTATCCACACAGACTTAAAAAAACACAGAAATATCAATGCGAAGACGCATTGCCGAATTCAGCGCAACTTGGTTACTAGTAGAACAGTATAATTACTGTTGTGTACGAAGTAATTGAAAATACACTCTTCTCAAAGTGTCAAAAGTTTAGTTAAACGTGTTATATAAATTACGCTGGCGTTAATTAACTGCTTGTTTCAGAAATGTACAGTATATAAAATACTAAATATCCATACAGTACAGAATATGAAGTACGTTATCGCTATATCTGTGAAAACCTCCAACCTTACACCGTTAAAAATGAACACTCTGGCGTACAAACTGTTTCAGCCAGTTATTTCGTGTATAGTTCACGTGACAGTATATAAAATGCCACATTTTATTTTGTACTTTGTAATCCCCCTGCACGGCGTTTTACACGGATATACTAGGCTGTATTGCAATTACGTAATAAAGAGTAAACAGCTATTGTTAAAATTAATTTGTTCTCAATGGACAAATTATGAGGTAACTCTCACAAAATAAAAATCTCCGTAAAATTTCTTAAGGAATTTTGTGATAGAAATTTTTTTTTAACATAATAGATAAATATCGCGATTAGACTCATGGGACCGCGCGTCACTACAAGGATTCTCATTGCAATGTTTCAACAATTATTCTGGTGATTACACTGAAATAAAGGTATCGTTGTAGGTACCATAATTCTGTTAAAATAGAGTGAGTGAGGTAATGATTTTGGTCAGCGCTGAAGGTTGTTATATAGGAAGGCTGCGTTAGTATATGGGAGGCACAAAACCGATGGAACAAGAGTGACGTCGGTCGGCGTACGTAATGTATTATCGTCTCTACATGCAAACCCCGCAACTGGTGCGCAGAGCTTTACTATTATTCATTTTCCTATGGGACTTTAAGTGGTGACCGTATTATTTTATTTGCGATACTTATGGTTCAAAGTCCAGCGTTTTTTTTCTATCATTACGTTTTTCGAATTCGGTTGGCATTTTTCTAGATACGGCAGTTTAAAAAAGCTGTTTTTAGCCATTTTGAGAGTTTTGAAAATCGTGTTCCAATAAACGATCATAATTTTTTAACTGGTAGAAACATTGTTTGAAATGTTTTCTTTTCATAAATGTACAAACATAATGCGCGTTGAGATGTTTCTTCCAAATATGATTAAATGTAACTCGCTGTAATTCGTTTCAAGCGCAGGTAGATAGGAACCTTAACAATGAGGTCTTTAGCGCTGGTGAGGGGAGTATGTTGTATGGAGCAGCGCCAGAATGAATGGGCGGGTGAAACGAGAGATCCTCGAGAAAACCCGCGGCATGTTAATATAGAGACAACAGTCCAGTACGGTTGTGGGTACAATATAAATTGCTCCTTCAAAAATGTGTTCTATAGAAGTAACAATGTGTTCTGTAAAAGTAAGATGATATTGGGTTCCTTCTACAAAATGTACCTACTGTTACTTCTATAGAACAAATTGTTGTAGGAATAATCCAGATAGTAGGCCTACCGACAAAGAAACTGGGCTGCAGTCCAAATTATAGCAGAATTATGGTACCTACAACAATACTTTTCTTTCGGTGTACGGTTTTGCAATGTGGTACACAATCGGCAAACCCCAAGCCTTTTTCGTTACTGCATTACATAACATGTTCTATAATTATGTATCTATTTCTATCTATATTTTATTGAATAAATTTTAAGGTAAGATATTTTGTTATTGGTTCTAGTGGTACCGTCTCAAATTTGTAAACTTTTCTTCTGATATACTTAACTGTACGAGTAATTTGCATTTTTTACCTCTTTCTTGTTTGTTAAATAATTTATAAATAATGTATGCTATAAGCTGCAAATATGTTCCAGGATTTAGATTTGTTTTCATTTATTTTTTATCGCAGCTGTCAACTTATTTTAGTTTAACTAGGTAAAATGTATACACTTAGTTACTATTTTGTATCGTTTCTAGTTACATTTCAACATATTTTATCGTTACCTTAGCGCATATGATATTTGTTTAAAATTTGGTTTAGTGTAAGAGAAGGTATTTTTGCTTTAACTTCGCCAAGAAAATGAAAGACGATATAAATAAATGGAAGATCAAAGATGAATAAGGGATGACATGAAACGAGACCCTGCATATGGTGCAGTGGCAGAATACAGGGGCGAGAAAACCACCGGAGAACGGCAACGTTAGCCACGTTTCCCACATACGAAGGATCCGGAAAAAACCCCCGCCGGGGATCGAGCCCTGATCGCCTTGGTGGGAGGCGAGTGATCTGACTGACCAATCGGCCGACGTGGTCCTTTATTTTGAGACATTAATATAATTTTACATTTGAGACATTAAGTATTTAAAGTATGATAATTAGCCAAGTTTTTCATACATAGCTAGTTCGGGACAAAACGAACATTCAAGATAGCCCTTCTTAAAGTTTTATTTTCCAGCCGATTCATATCTTTGCGTGCGTAACGGCTAACGACGAGAAATGTCTAGCCCTTCTGGACACGTCACTTAATGTTTGAGCGTGTAAGATAAATTTCTCAGTCAGTATGAAACGTTTTTAGAGGTTAAATCTTTAGTACTCACTTTATCCGGAATGACCTATACAAAAATTCTTCCAGATACCGCACATAACACAAATTTGATTCATACAGAAGTGATTAATTTTAATATGAATATATTTTTACACTCCTTAGCTGCTAGCTTGGTATACAGAGGTATTCAGGTCAAATTTAAATCTCACAAACAGTACTGTACGAGATGACCTCATAGATTATAGTTTTAATTTTGTCCCGGATAATTCTACATTGGCTTAAGAGGGCGTGGTACATAATTCAACGCTAAAATCAATAATCTATAACTGTAGGTTTCTTGAAGCCAATTTGCGAAAATTAAACAATGGCAGTCCTAGACAATAGTTTTAACCAACGTTTTAAACAAAATCATTTTCAGTGTTACGAGCTTCTGAGGCACAATCTCTGTCACCGGAACCTCGTGCATTTAACTGCGGCGCAAGAGATCACGCGTAACGAATTAGTAATTCCGGATAAATATTTACTCATAAAGTAGGCAAATACCATTATCTAGGATTGTTATTGAGTATTTTATCCATATTCTCTTCGAAAAAGCGTAGAAATCAATTTATGTTTTCAGCGTTCATTTATCTACCACGCACTCTTAAGCTGGGAATGAATTTGCGTGCATTTTATTTGTTCCTGTTACCTAGTTTATAGGCGCGAGTTGTTGCTGACGGGAAGAACTAAATTCTGCAGTATGAGTGCTAGTTTCGACAGTTTAAATGCGACACCAGTAGTGATTGCTGTAAGTTATATCTTGGTACTCTGCAGACAACGTTCTACTCAAGACCCTTTTTTTTCCTTAGCTCGCTGTTTACACCGTGGCTTTCCTCCGGGAAGATAAAGCCCGACGGTTGAGGTCCATTCTCTCTCGTCTTCTGTCAACTTCACTCGCTTCTTCAGTACATTACACGACGTCTACACGGCCGAGTTCTTTTGTAACACTGTGTGACGCGGCACAAGCTGTTGTTTCATCTGTGACAATTTCGTGCGAGAGCATTGTTTCATTCTCTTTTCTCTCTCTCTCTTTCTCTCCTACTTTTTGCTGCGTTCTACGGACACTGTGTACTTTTGCGTGGCAGCGTAAACCTGTATTATTTTGTATTTGTACATCATACTGTTTAATTTGTTTACGTTACCAGCTGACAACATTATAGTCCTCTAAAAGTAATACGTCTTACAGTTTTTGTGAAACAAAAAGTCAGTTACAATTGTAACATATTTTTTGAAACACACATCTAAGAATAACCAAAGATGAGTGGTTAGCTCTATAGCTGAGTGAGCTTTTGCAAATTATATTAGTAACAGTGACATTTATTTATATGCTTAGTATCTCAATTTTGAGTTGTAATAAGCTACAAATTTAATATATATATTTTAATATTGTATAATACTATAAGCTGTTTTATATTTTTTTTTTTGGCGTTTGTCTAGTTAGTTTATGTTAGTATAAAGAGTTGTTCTAATTGGTATAGAGAAAAAAAAAGGTAATTTGGGCTTGACGACGCCAACTCACTGAAAGTATAAATAAAAAAATCTCATTATTACTCAAGTTCTAGGATAGCTAACAAAAAAAATTAATTCAGGTACTACGGTCTAGTAAAAAATCACTTTGTCACATCGTAGACAATTGTTTACATTCGAAAAAAAAGTAGGTTGCTTTATTCTAATGTCTTTCTTTTAACTGAAAAAAAAGTAATTTTAATAACAATCTACTGTAGGAAATAATGGTTTTGTTTTGCGCAAAGTTAATTAGAAATAACTTCAAGTAGAACAGTGCTTGATCCTAAGTTAATGAAAGTTAGACAAAGATCACTAAAAGTTTTGTATCCCTTAACTCCTCCCTCCCACTTCATGATAACACACTAGGATGGCCGACCTCTAAAGTATATTAATGTGTGACTGTAATTGTCGAGCGAGACATTTCTCGACTTCACCGCTTTCTGCAAGTTTTTTGTTTTCTTGTCGGAACACAAAACCTACATATGTGTAAGACTACAACGTAGCAATTCAATCGCATGTATATGCTTTCAGAGTATCTCTACATGACAACGTTTTATTTGGGAAGTACATAAGGAAAACGATAACCACGTATTTTACACGTTTGCTACGACTATAGTGCTGAGTTACAAACGTTTATGAAAGTTGTAACCAATTGTAACTCAGTTTAATCAGTTTTATAAACTTATGTCCACGGAAAAGGTCATAAATATTATCACAATGATAGAAACCTAGTCAAAGTTAAAAATAGTTTATGAATTAATTTCAGACGTAAATTATTTTTTTAGGCAAAATGTATCATGCTTTGTCATTAGAAGTAATACAAGTGATAACACAAAAAATTCAATGATAAGTAATAATTTGCTAGCTAGCATTTTAAACGTTGAGACGCACGTTTCGTTTGTAAAGATTTCTTGCAAAAACTTTTTCTGGTGAATATTTTTATGAGACGTAGATTATGCAAAATAATTAGTGGCGTTTAAGGGTATTGTGATGTATATTTTAGGGCAACACGTAGCCAATTGTAGTTAAAAAGTCTGCTGCAATTGGAAAATTGTAGCTGGACATAGTTTTTTTCTTTTGTGATCAGCACATGCACAGTAAAATCTATACTGTGTAGTTTGAATACGTTTACGTCAAGTGGGGCACATCAATAAGATTGTTTTTTTTTTTTTTTTTTTTTTAATCTTCTGACGGGATGTCAAGCTAGCGTGCAGGAATGCAAGAAACAGATGTTTATAAATGCACATTGGTGACCGGAGCAACAGTTCTGGCGGGCCTGGTGACGTCAGAGGTGGCCTTGGTTGAAACCAAGAGTTGTGGAGGGTGATGAGGATGGAGGTAGAGGGGTGGGAGGTGCCCGCCGTCCGTCCGTCCCACGGCTGTCGCGGATCACGCCAAGAGTCCGCCGCCGACGACAAACAACGTGCTTTGGACACGTGCCTCATAGCTCTCGACGTCCCTCATAGAGCGACTTGACTGGCAGCTCTCTGTCCAAGACGAGCCTCACCCCCACCCCCTCACTTCTCCCCTCAAGCGCTACTTTGCGACCGTGTTTTAAGGCGTTAATCGCGTGTCGTAACTCGTAAAAGCCGGCGGCCGTCCGCGCTACATGCTGATGCCCGCATTAAAACCCTCGACGCGTGTGGGCGCTTGTTCGCGAGCCTTCCGTGTCCTCCCTCAATCCCCTTCGCACATACCACCTACCTCCCCCTCCCCTCTCTAGTAAACCCAGGCGAGCTGCAATCTCGCGAAATGCACGCCGGGCATAGTGATGACGCTGCAAGCTAATCTGTGCTTGATGGCGTGAAGGGGAGACGTTAGGCAGGTGGATATATGGGGTGCACGCGCTGTAGACGGGAACACAGGCAAACTTCTTAAATTAAAGCCACCCTAGTTTGGGGTTGCCTATCTTCCGGGCCACAACTCCGCGCTTCCTTCACGTATCCACCTGAGATTATCATCATTTCTCACACCCATTTCATCAACCATCCCCCTCCCCTTTACACCACAACCTTTCATACTCCTAGGAGTCGCGTTCCTTCGAGCTGGCACATTGCTGTTGTTCGCGGGTTGTACACTCCGATGTTAAAAAAAAAGTTATTATCTCTTCAGTATTGGTAACGGAAAGTCGAGGGGATTGGTACGACACAGAGAAATTCGACTGTGAATTATTGGTAACTGCCTTAAGGTGGTCGTCTGCCCTGGCCGCCGAATTGTGAGCAGAGCTTCAGCCATTACCAGATTTTTCGAAAACTGCTCATCGTACATGAGTGATGTCTTCTTAGGAATAGCAGTTAAAAAACGTTACAGTTGTGTATTCCAATTTCAGGTTCACTGCTGCTCATTAAGGCATATTTTTAACGGTCGTAAATGGGGGAAATTGGAGTTTTTGCCGTATTTTAAATCTTGCCACAGTATATTTTCAAAGGTATAGACGTCTAGACTATACACCTTTTCCGTTATTAGTACGTCATAAAATATTTGCGGTTAGGAAGTAACGTGAGATTTGCTGGTATCTATCGAAATAATTAAAAACAATTAATTTAATGTAAATGTATGCAGTTTACTCAGAACGATGTAAGTTGCGTTTGTTCTGCATGCAAATTTAAGAGGACGTGAGACTAACATTAACCCTAAAATTGCTCATTGAATCATCTAGGAATACGGAAGCCAATTAATGAAAACGCAATAAAATATTTGGTAATTCTAAGTACAATGATTAGGCATCTTAATGAACAGTCATTTTGTCAGAGTCAGAGAGACGCATTTGTTTAGCTTTATGCATATCTCTTGTGGTGGAATAAAACGTACGAAAGTTTGGCAACATAGTTTCCCAGAAATATAACACTTGGGCAAAATTTTGCGTTAACTAATAGGTACAATTATTTTTCATGGAAGTTTTTTTTATAGACATCTCAAGAAATCTGCGTTTGCTGTTTAATGTCTTACCATTGATTGATTTACCACGTCGTCATTACGAAGTGAACCTCAAATTTGATAGTCCTCGTCTTTAAATTACAATTCAAATATTTTTACTTTTAGTGATGAATGATATATAGACTCCACGATATTGCTTTAAAAATGTAGCCAAATCTATAATTTCACACAATATACTTTCTTGCGTTTCAGACTTCCATACTTCAATCATTAGTACCTATTGTTGTACTTATATACAATTTATTTACACTTTAATGCATTACAGGAAAAAAAATCTAAAACTAACTATCCAGCCAGACACAACTAACAATCATAAGCCTGTAAATGATTTTTTTCTAATTATAGGCCACAATTCTAATGTTCCATAGTAGCGATGAGTTGTTATGGAAATTTGTTTTTGTTAAAATGTTTCAAATTGATTTGGAAAAAAAAATGACTACGTGTAACTCAGAATAAATATTCAAGAACAGAACCGACTGTACAATAATCACACAGTTGAAAGAAGATAGGTGTAGTACGAACATCTGAGCAGCAAGTTGCGAGCTTCACATGGGTGCCCAGTTTAATGGGAGCTGCTGGTACGACATGTGAACTACACGGCAGGGATTACAGGGCCGGGTTGTTCGTATGCATGGCGGCGTAGCTGAGAATCGCCGAGGCAAGCACTTCTTGTTTTACGCGCCGTGTCTGACGCCACCGTGGTAGTAGTAAGCCGTGGATGTCAGCACTTTGTCACTTGGTACGACCCCACCCCTCCCCCCTCCCACAATTTACCGTCACCCTCGCCGAGGCAAACATCCCTGGCAGCTAATTCGCAGTTTGGGAGTCGTCGACTGAAATCCCGCGCGCCCTCACACGCACACACGAAGACTTGATCAAACACCTTGCAGTTCATGCGTTAAATAATGCGTGCATCACTTTCCCTCACGCGAGTGTTTGGTCCCGTATCAGTTCCGTCATGTCAGCTTAACCTCGCAGTTACCACGTCGCTGAGCTCGCGTCTGAAGTTCAATTCATGTAATTAAAACTTCGAGCTTACGCATGAGCGTAACCTTACTTTTACACTGTTCTATAAGGCACGAGATTAAAATTCGACTAGCGTTAAAAACACCTCTTATTTTAAATTATCTCCATGCGTGTGTCAATCTACTAATAGTTTTAAACATAAATGTTTTCTTTCCTACAATAAACACCAATTGTAAGAGACATGTCAATTTTGCATTATTATTTGGCAATAGGGTAGCAAACTGCACAGTAAAAATAATGTACTTTTACATAATTTTTTGAAAAGTCATTTTTGTTAATTTACAAAGAGAAGTATTGTAAATTTTAAAGAAATTGCTTGTAAATATACAAATATTTGTCAATATTTACAAACATAATTATGTATTTACAAATAATAATGGTTCATTCACAAATAAATTCTTGTACATAATATTCACAAAAAAAATTTTGGCAACCAGTTTCCAAGAATATATTTTAGTGTACAAAATATGTTATCAAATGTGACAGGCCTAAGAGTAAGATCTAGTTATGTGGTAGTTGGCGATTTAAAGGTCCCAGAAAATGTTCAACGACGTCTACACAGAGAGCAGCACTCTCGTAGCTTTTATGGTGCTGACAATATATCCCACTAGTTCGCACAGATATTTGGAAAATTTAAACAATCTTAATGATATGCATCATTCTTGTTGTATTACTTAGACTGATAAATGTTTTGACATTTGTTAAGTTCTCGTAAAAGTACGATTTTATTTTATTGTGTGATCTATGCTCAACCGAACACAACGTCACATTCTTGACTCTGGGTAAAGTTAATTCTACTACAGATTAGAAAGGTCAATGTTAAAAGTTTGTCACAGGGAAAATTTCTGCCGCTTGAGCGCTGGTATCGGTAATGGGTGCAAACTGACCAATCACAGAGCTTTCCTGAATTTTAAGTTACATAAGGTTGATAATATATAAACGCGGAATTGGTTTATTTTCACTTCAAAATTATGTTAAATGTAGAGGCAGTAAGTATCGGTGAAAATTATTTTGCAAGAATTTGTTTCACTGCCTTATGTGCATATCTGCAGCTATGACTCATGGTTATTGGCATAATGCATTAGTGCAGTCATCATAACAAGGTTACAGCAACAACACACGTCTATGATTTGTAATTAGAATGCTGAGACGATGAGAGTTAAAAGCATCCAATCACAGACCACGATGCACAGATGCAGATGTGCACTTAAGGCATTAAAACAAATTGTTGCAAAATTCTTTTCACAAAAAATTGCTGGCCCTAGTTATATGACTTCTGTCACTTCCAATCATATTTAAATTTAATTTTACAACAGTTTCGTATTTTTTTCGTCCCTTTGCGCGAAACTAGAGACAGAAATTTTGCCTGTACCAAGCTCTTCCATTAGAAACTTTACTCAGGACCTTCGTATATTTGAGTGCCCGCATAAGTGGGCATTATGCAGTTGACAATATACCTTAGGTATAAAATAATCATTCAAGCGTGCCACACGAACTGCCGGCAACAGCAGAAGTCAGAAGAGTACATAGTAACTTAAAATATAATCTGTTCACAGATAATAATGGGAATGTTGCTGTTTCTGCCTATTGTGCTTACAGTATGATCTGATCACGCATGCAAATATTTACTAACCAAATTAAATTTTCCACGTTTCAGTTAAACCGACAGGCCTGCGTTGGAAATGTACTACATAAAGAGATGATGGTAAATCGCGAAAACATTTTGTGCCAACATACCATTGAAAACGCTGTAGATTCTTGCGGCATGTATGATTGGGTGATACGTCTGTAACAACGTAAATGCCTGCAGACCAATAATAGGCATTGAATATTACAAAAGCGTGATTCTTATAGGCTCAGTCAAATAGGGTAACAGCTCCACGTACAAGCGAAAGCCAGTCATCTTCTGGTAAGCTGGACGTACGTTGAAGCCCAGAAAACAGTCGAGTTTTCCCGCGATGAAACATCATCTCTAAACATAACTTTACCATTTCAAATAACTTTTAAGGTCTGTTTAATTCTGTAATTAAAATAAAAATAATAAATTAGTTTATTTTGTATCAATACGACAGTTACAAGAAGGCGTAAGAAGAATATTTAACACTGATGGTTATTACTGTGACATAGGTATACGGGTTTCTTGGACAAATACTAATTATGATGGTCAGTGTTGTTACTTTGGCAAGGGAGAATTTTCGCCGACAGTCGAGCTGATATAAATAAAATGATAACTTTGTGCTGGCGCTTATGGAGAAAAATAATTCATCCTTCAGAAATGTAGTGTTGCATCTGAATTTCTCTTCACTAGCGGCAGCATGAAACAGACTCCTTACCGAATCCAGCGCAACTCGAGACGAAAATAGTCCCTTCCCAAACTTATGTATGAAAATTATGACTATATTCTTCTTACCTGTTTATAGGCTATTCAGGATAAAGTGCGCACTTTTTAGAGCTGAGTTTCTTTTTTTTTCCTTACAACAAATGTCTATCTTTCAGACAGTTTTAATACAAATATTCAGTGGGACTAAAACACAGAGTGTGCAATTCATTTATCTCAAAATTTGACTAGTTACAGCTATTGTCAATGTATTTAAAATACTGACTGAATGTAGAATGTTGATATTATCATGTGCACGTGTGAATCAATAAATAATTTTTGTAGTGTATGGTTCGATTTCTGGCTTGGTACTTGACATTATTTAGTTCAACCGATTTTGTGGAACTGTTTAATTAACACCTTCTTGCTAAAACTCTGCCGCACATTATATTTTTGTGTTGTACGTTTTATTTACTCATTTATTCAGTATACATTGTTATTTTGTTCTCAGTAATGTTAATTTTTAATTTGTGTCTATCGTAGTGTTTTGAAGTTTCAGAGTAAGAGTAGGCAATATTGCCTTAACCGCTACCAATTAAGATGTCTTGATATTATTATTAGTAGCAGTAGAGACAGGAAAATTTCACAAATTCAGTGACCTCATTGAATTCGCGAAGTTTTCCTGTCCTTGATTGTTAGATAAAAGTTAACTCTCATTATGGATACCAAAAAAAAAAAAAAAAAGTGCTAATTTTACCGTGGATGCCTATACCAGTGGTATGGCGCAGGACATCCAGTCTGACGAGAGGGATGTGGGAACAACTTGGCAACGTCGAACACCAGCCGCGGGAGCTAATGTTTTTTTTTTTTATTTTTTTTCTCGAAACGCCCGCGGGCCTGGGTTCTCGCTCGGCCCACTTCTTTCCGCCCAGGAGGCTAACGACCCGAACCAGTTCGCCTCGCCACAGATACTCTTCTACCGCTAGAGGGACGTGCATTATTATTGGCCGCGACGGTTACACGTTGGTCCGCAAGCTCCTATACTTCTCCGGATACCAGGGGCTCTAGGAAAGAGGTCTTGGAAACTACCCACAACGACGTCCTTGTAGCACCATAGGCTGTAGTATTAATCACGAGTGTAGGGTGTGTAGGAAATAATTTCAGCTTAAGGAGGAGTGATCTCTGTCACATCCGTTTTACGGTTTTTCTTATAAATCAGGTAATAGACACATTGTTTTACTTTTTTTCACGCTGACAAGGCATAGTTTAAAGTTTCATTCACTTTCTGGAATCCATATGGCATTGTTTCTGTTAATTTTGTGGCCTCTGTAGTCACTCCCGTAAATAAAGCAATTTTTTTTTTTCAGCTGTTTCTCGTTGAAAAATAATGAATATATTATGGTTACAGCAATGACATAAAATCGATTAAGTTTATATTTATGCCCTGTCGTGACAAAAATTTTCTTACATCGACTGGAACAGAAGTTATCGAGAAGAAACAGATAAATCCAAGGTGGTAGGGATCAATACCCCTTAAGGGGCCGCTCGACGGAAAATTTTTGTTTTAATAATGTTTTATTTGTACGAGATTAGATTTGTTTTGAAGACATATATTGTAACTATTTTTTACTGTTATGAAAAGTTTTTAACTTTCATGGTTTCTTTGTAATGGAATGTCAAAGTCCAAATTTGCACAAAACGGTTTTATGCGGAGTTGTTACCCTATTTGACTGAGGCAATAAATACCCCGCTTTTGTAATATGTGATGCCTATTATTGGTCTACAGACAGCTAGATTGTGTCAGACGTATATCACCCAGTCATACATGTCACAAGAATCAACAGTGTTGGCACAAAAATTTTTCGCGTTATTCCATCATCTCTAAGCATGGTTTATAATTATTGAAGGGCAGATTTGTTGACTTCATTAATCCTGTACATGTGCACTCCAGGTCATGTTGTAGAAGTGAATAGGAATGTCCGAATCAACGAACACACACTTCGTCTCGAGGCGTCAAGGGCTTGTGAGGAATCATGGGAAACAAAGAGCTCACGGGCAAGGTAACGAGGGTTGTCAATTATTGGAACTCATCTTATGTTTCTCCGAAGTCGGAATGTTTGCTGCATCGCGAAAGCGGACCAGACTCCACGGCAAGATATCCACCCAGCGAGCTAAAAATTCGCTTCAAGGCCATCGTCCAATCAGCTCGCCCGATTGCCAGCTGGAGCAACAGGAACACTTCATCGGACGACCAATCGCACATAGCTCCCGTTTCCGCTCCATCAGCCGGTGAGCTCGCCCACATCAAAGACGATGGCCGCGCAGTTCCGGTTTGTCCCGAGGGAACACCAGGATACATTCAGCTCGGGAACAAAATTGGCGGAGTTAAAAAAGTTGGTGGAACCGTCGACCCACTACAAAAACGGGCTCAAACCTCGAATAACACAGTTCGACCCTTGTCCCGTCAACCCTGAAGTCACAATCATGCATGCAGTGTTCGTGATCATTGGGTAAAACTTGAAAGAGAAGGACTACAGGCGATAGATTAAGAGTGTTGGGCTGGAAGATACTTAGTTAAAACGTAAAATTCGAAAAAACATTTCGAATCTAATTTGAACACCCTGAACATACCGAGGCGCGATCAATCTTCTACATTACCGTAAAAAAGGTAGGCCTACAGTTTTTTTCTGAGAGTTGTACTCCCCGAATCTCTGAAGGATCTATCGTATAAATGTGGGTGCAGCATGACAAGACCCCATATAGTTTTACAAAATAATACCAGTTGGTAACACATTGAAGAACTTTTTTTTACCCTGTCACAAAATATCTTAGATTATGTATAAACGTAGTAGCATTACATCGATTTTCGGTTAGTGAACCTCAAAAATATGGAGAACGCCATATTTTTATCGAGTCTTACTATCACGAAAAACACGCCTTAAATTTTAGTTTCTTATTATCTTTCAAAGGGAAATAATTGTCATAAATACCAGGATTATATTGTTATGTACAACGATTGTGATCAGGGTACAAAACATTTTCTTATGAATTACATCAGAAAGTCAAGAAAACTCCTTTCCTGACTGTGTTACATACAGAGAAAACTTGCTTTATATTATCGTGCCTTGTGCCTAAATTCGTACACAATATCTTGCCTGTACTCAGCAGCGACGTAAGTAAGCTAAGTTGCCCAGAGCAAGAACTCGCCCTATCCCCTACCTCCCCAACAATTTTACGTTCCTGACATCTTCCGCTGCCAACCGAACCAAACTCCACACTCCTTCTCCCGACAACACATTGTATTACAACCTTATATTTACCAAACTAATACTAAGACATTTCATTGACAAATAATTACACTCTAAATATGAATTAGTGAATATTCACTGATTCACGCTGATGGATGGAGCAGTTTCAACAATTTGAATCAGTGAAAGTAGTCACTGTTTAATTTGTGAATATTCGCTGATTTCCGAGTGCCAACATCTCACATGTGAATCTGTGAATAGTCACCGGTTTTTCCATTTGTTTTCAAATAACAGATTTTACTTATTTAATCATTGATAAATTACTGGAAAATCTGTGGACATACACTAATTAACTTGTGGAATGTTGGCACTCTTTATCGGAATCAGTGAATAGTCACCGATTTCACAGTGGTTTCTCACTGATTCAGTTTGTTGAAACTGCTCCATCCATCGGCGTGAATAAGTGAATATTCACTAATTCAGATTTAGAGTGTAGAGACGGGAAAAATTCGTGGGTTCACTGACGTGTAGGATAGCCTCCAAGAATATATGTGTACTGGAGCAGACAATATCTGCCATTGGCTGCTGGCTGACACTGTGACACGAGCCTACGTTCAGTTACATTCTATCATTGACTCATTGATAGAGACATGAACTTTTCGCGAAAAGAAATTTGCCTCACTTTGTGTCAGTGACTTGTGTGCACGTCTGCAGACTTGCTTCACGGTCAGAGATTGGATGTTTTGACATTCGTGTGTCGTGGGGTTTTACACGCAAATCACAGACGTGTGGTGTTACAGTAACCTTATTGTGATTGGTACAGTCAAATGAGAAA
>PNEQ01095221.1:17642-40808 GCA_003012365.1 Medauroidea extradentata | reverse complement strand
ACTGCCAATATCTATGAAGCAGAACTGCAGACGTGCACATAAGGCACTGGAACAAAGTGGGGCAAAATTCTTTTCGCGAAAAGTTCATGTCTCTACTCATTGACTGCTACAAATAATTCAAGGGCCCGTTGCAATGGTTAGACCAACTTTCAGTTGTTTAAATTCTACCTTAAGCCCGAAAAAAATGCGAATTTTTCAGGTCTCCACAAATAATTAAAGAATAGTAGTAATAGTAAGATGGCTGATAGTATAATAAAAATACACGTCAGTTTATCGTAATCTTCCCCCTCCTCCTGCGACAGGGGCACATGCCCCGCATAGCCACTTGTTTCTAGTTACATCACTAGCGGCATGATTATTTCGCTTATATAGTTTAAGTCAGGGTGAACATCGAGAACGTATACTTGATACTACTGTAATAGTACGACAGTTACTGTGAGACACATTTGACGACTGCAAACCAGAAATAAATGAAGACAGGAAAAATTCGCGGGTTCTCTGACCCGTCGGCTAGTCTCCAAAAATATATGTGTAGTCAGGCAGACAACAGTTGTTTATTTGCTGATCACTGTCACAGTGATATGGGCCTTCATTTAGATACGTGCTCGTTATTGGTAGGTACTGGAACATTTCGCAAATTCAATGACCTGCAGGCTAGAATCCATTATACTATGCATACAAAAGCCTTGACTATTTGTCCACTACCTGCTACTCAGTGGAACAACAGACAATGAACTAATAGACGGGGCTTGAGTATGCGTAGTACAATTGATTTTGAATTAGCGAAATTTTCCAGCCCCTAGTTATTGGTGCATCTACTTTCATGAGCTGTCAAAGGAGTCAAGGGCCAGTTGCGAAAGTGACAAAAACTTAAAGAAAACGCGAATTTTTCAGGTCTCAATAAATAAATAAGGAAATAACTGGTGGTGAACTCACGAGGTACCTGCTTATACGGTTAGAACCAACGAATGTTCGACTGTAGCCAGTGCGTGTATAGGACTGAGAAGTCTAGACTGCTACCAGGTGAATACGCGAAATACTCGTACCGCCATACATCACTAAGTGATACGCAGTGGCGAAATGAGGAATGTATCAAATGTAAATCGGTGCTTGGCGATAACCGTAGGGTTACTCAATCCATAGTTTTATGTCGGACCAATTGAGTGGTGTTATGCATCAGTAGACTATATGACAATTTAAAGTTATCAGTAGAGATGATGGTATATCGCGAAAATTGCTTGTGCTAACATACCCTTGAAAACACTGTAGTTTATTGCAATATATATGATTAGGTGATATACTTTTGACACAACGTAGCTATTTGTAGACCAATAACACGCATCAAATATTATAATAGCGAGATTCTTATTGGCTCAGTCAAATAGGGAATCGGATCCAAGTACAAGCTAAAGCCAGTAATCTTCTGGTAAGCTGAACGTGTGTTGAAATCTACCAAACTGTCAAGTTTTTCCGTGATAAACCATCATCTCTAGTTATCAGTAAAACATGCTGCAAGTTTTTTGGATTTGAAACAATCATACAATAAGTACAGTATATTAGTATTGTAAATCTAATATTCATAATCACTTAATATTGAGATAAAATACTTTTTATATGACCGTTTCAATGCAGAAATGTGTTTTATACCAAACTAGCAATTCCACTTAATCTCTTGATGCATAACGCTGTCCAATTATATTAGATAATAGTTAGAGCCCGTGATTTTTGGTGAAAAGAATTCTGCAACAATTTGTTTCACTGCTTTATGTGAACACCTGTTCCTCTTCTTCATAGTCAGCGATTGGAAGTTTTTAACTTTCGGCGTCTCGTGGTCCTACCCGCAAATCACGGACGTGTGGTGTCGCGGTAACATTTTTCTGATCGGTGCAGTCAAATGTGCCACGCCTCTGCCCTAGTATGCTCTATGCCAGTAACCACGAACCATAGTTACAGGTGTGCTCGTAAGACATTGAAACAAGTATTTGCAGAATTATTTTCACCAAAAATCACTGGCTCTAATAATAGCGCCATACTATGCACTCGTCAATTGTTAGCGTGTAAGAATCTAAGGACTTCACGCCCTACTGACCGGGGCCAGGCAAACAGATCGAATATTGCTCCCCTTGCATCGAGCCCGCACGCTTCGCCGTTGTTTATCTTGCAACGATGCTTGAGGAACGTTGTTTTTCATCACATTGGTTTAAACATAAGCGTACACAATTAGGATCAGAAGTGGAAATCGCAAGTTTATCCAATCAAGGAAAAGGTCGGTAATCTCATGAGGACATTCGTAATTTACCTGATAACCGCCATCTTGCTTTAACCCATAAAGTACACACAAAACATGTAATTTTTAAGAAAAACAAATGTCATTTGCTATGTAATTTAAGCTTTTTATTGTATACACTAGCGAAGCGCCATTTTCATGCCTTGCAGTTACTATTTCCTCTTTATTCTACTAAATGCTGGTTTACCATACTTAGTCTTCGGGCTTAATCAGTAGACCTCGAAATAAAATATTTAAAGTATGTTTTTGGAATGTACCAAACCCACCTCACGTGTCCAAAGTCAGTTCCTGTTTCCGGTTCATCACTACGAGTCAATGTTTCGCCTTAAAAAAATTTTTAAAAAATAATAATAATACCGTAAGCGGGCTGACTTTGGACACGTAAGGTGAAGCTTGGACATCCAAAAAAAATAATTTCCATATATATATGGCAGCATTGAGAAAAGAAATTTACGTGTCATAAATTCTGAATATAAGTTGTCCCGGTGAAATTAAATTAGTATTTACGTACAGTTGATAAACGTGGAAAAAAAAGTGTAAAAGTGTTACCAGGAAAGTTTTTAGTAAAGGCTAGATTTATTGTGTGCGTTGGTCATAAATGTTCAATTTGGCAACGCTGCTTCTGAGAATTTTCCCCCCCTCCTTCAGGAGGTGTATTGGTGGTCTGGTGTACAACGGATGTCCACCCCTTGGGAGCCGGGCACACTGCCTGCCTTTGTGCCTGTGGATACGAGAGTCGAGGCCGGTTCGTCTCACGCGCAGTCGTATATCGCAACGATGCGTTGCTTCTTTAAGGGCGTTGGACCCGTAAAATTTCATTTTTTTTTTTATATTTGTGCCAAACACTGTTCAATTTTTGCACATAAGATAACACGTCATTTCCCAAAATAAAAATAAAAATTAGGCCCCATAGTTTTTGCATAATCACTCATCAAAGTCACAAAATGGCCATTGCGGTGTAGCCAAAATTCAAAAAAGTAATTAACTAATAAATTTAAAATTACAGTAACTGGTAGTCAGCGTATCAATGTATTTTATGACATGGTTGACAAAAGTTAGTTTTGAAAATTTCAGTAGTAGTCAAAAGTCAAAGTTATGCAAAAATTTTCTCATTTTCATCAATTTTTAAAAAATGCAAAAATGTATCGCTTTGTGTTCACAAAAGTGACTTGAAGTATCTCACATCATTAAGAATTAATATGAATTACCTTGTTTCTGCAAATTAATTATTTTTTATTATTTTGGCTACACCGCAACTGCCATTTTGCGACTTTGACAGGTGATTATGCTAAAACTATGGGACCTAATTTTTTTTTATTTCGAGAAATGACATGTCATCTGATGTGTAAAAGTTGACCTGTGTTTGGCACAAATATAAAATTTAGAATTTTTACGGGTCCAATGTCCTTAACAAGTCTGTGTACTGACAGCAGGCAAGTATCTTCTCTCGTCGACTTCATACGCCACGGTCTCACTAAGAGATCTTAGAACATATTTAAGGGTGTTCAGGGGGAGAAACTGTATGCAGTAGTAGGGTATATTAGACTTGTAGACGTGACGTTGGAGTACATTTGCCTACTACAAAAAGCACTGAAAGTTCACCCATAATCCTATTTCAAAGTCAAATTTTGCATGTTTTTACTTCATGCAAACTTCGAAAACAAACATGATGATGTGAAATAAATTACACTGAAACTACGTGTTTAAGTACAATAAAACCCATTACAAAATATTTTTTTATTATAAAAATTGTTAAAATCAGCAAACAAATTTCAAAATTTCAGAATTTTTTAAATGCAAAAAGACGTTATATGTGTTTTTATACACGACAAACCGCAGTCCGTCACATGTAATTTGTAGGTGAACTAATTCATTTCGTTTTGTTAGTTAGTTTTTGTGGCTTGCATAATGTTAAAATGTGCAAATTTTGAAATAGAAATGTCATTATTTGAAAACTGGGAGTTACGTTAATTTTGTAAGAGTAAAACATACTCACAGGTAACGTATACAAAGCCAACACTATTTTATACAAACATAAAATTATATTTTTCGCCCACTTCAAATCACTCTTCAGAGGCTGCGTTACCTCGTTTGATGAAATTGTTTGTTTCCCAATAGTAGATTAAAGGCGTGATGTATTACAGACAATATATCTTTATAGAAACATTTTATTCTACGTTTCGATGCGTATTATTATAGTACATTTGCACTAGAGTGTACTTAATCTGTAATAAGTCATGAGAGATCTTAAATTTTACATTATCTTAAGTATCCCATAACTACGCTTTAATGTTTTGCATACGTTGTAGGCCTACATAATGAAATGTAAGGTAATTAACTTAGCTAAGTCTCTATCGTAATATTTTCAAATTATTCTTTCCGAAATTTCAATCAAGAGAGAAGATAGTAAAAATGTTACATTAAAAGTGACACCGGCTTGTATGTGAATATATACGGCAACCATGTTTGATCGATACAACAATTATTTTGTCCCAAAAATATTTTCCCACAATTTTGTTTCGATGCCGTACATGCACATCGTTAGCTCTTCTTCAAGATTATTGGCAGCAAGTATTTTTTTTTTCAGAGACAGCTATCATTTCACAGCACTAATTAGAATAAGGCTATTGAGGCAAAATAAGTTTGAAATTTGCTAGTATAACCCCAAGACAAGCTTGAGCAAATAAATATCCAATCATTGACCATAAAGCAGAGCTGCAGAAGGCACACTAAGGGTGTTTCAGTGCGATAAAATCATAATTTTATATTCTTATGAAATAGTGTTAGTTTTGTAGACGACACTAGTGAATATAGTTTCCTCTTACAAAACAATTTTAGCTCTCGCAGTTTTCTCATTACAGTACTTAAAATCAGAATGTGCTTGTTACGTTGCCATGTTATTAGCGAAAACTAATTGATCTACTCAAATGAAATAATTCACAATGAACTAAGATCCCATGAGCTCTGCAATAAAATATTTTAAAACCCACAACGTAACACTTTTAATTTAAAAAAAACATCACAGAAGTACCGAATAAAATTGAAAATTCCAACATTTTGTTTAAAAATATAAAAATAGTTAATCGGATATTTTTTTACGTAGCCCATGGCATGTCATTTCACCGTGAATTATTTCACTTACGTAAGCAAATTTTGACTTTGACACAACGTCATGAAAAACTATGAGAGTTAAAACTGTTGCTTTAAGAGGAAACTGTACTCACAAGTATCGTCTATAAAACTAACACTATTTCATAAAAATATAAAATTATGATTTTATCATACTTGGACACCCTTCAGACATTGAAACCAAAGATGCAAAGATCTATTCGCCGCAAAATAGTGGCTCTATTGTTCAACCTTACAACTAAAACTTTTGCTAGTTTACGCGCTTAAACAGAATAAAGTAAATTAAGTGTGCTAACCCTAGCGAACTTGGAACTTTAAACGTACCATATGAAAATATTATCTACAACAATACTCAAATATTCGTGACATTTTGTTTACTGTGCTGCAGTTAACTACAATTTTGATATGGTTTGTATAACGAACGTAAACCCTAGCACCTGAAAGTTTATTTACGCCAATATAACGAATGAAAGATTTCGAACAAAAAAAGCCATACATTTATTACATATCGTTACCCGTCGAATTAGCCAGCAGGAGAGAAGATAAGTAATTCTAAATTACCGAAAACCTGGGTTTCTTTAAGACAGCTGGGAGGGGGGAGTGTGACATTTTACAGCTCAAAACGTTTATTTTGGACTGTCTCTTAAATAGAAAACAAAAAGATACGGATGGATTAAATGTATAGTTTTATGTATATAGAATGTTTTATTTCTTACTCAAAATACCTAAAAGAAACTTTTTAAATTTCACAACTCGCAACGTTGCATTACTTAACTACGTAACGTCAATTGCTAATAAAGCTTAAGAATAATTGCATGGGATGATTTTTTTTTTTACCAGGGAAAACCTTTATGCTGTTCAGTAACTAAAATACTTTTGCTTGTTATTTTCTCTAACGTTATAATTCAAACAAATACGGCCAAAAATTTAGAGGTGGCAAAATTTAAAAACAATTAAACAGCGGAGCCAATCCCACGTTCCAGTGTGTAAGGTAAAATTATAAAATAAGCCTATTCGCTAAGAGTGGTTTAAACATCTAGAGTTGTTTCCTTTTCTAAAACTGAATTGCGAAATCCAAAATGAAAGCAATTTCAGAGGAGTGCAAGCCGTACGGTTATTTTTACAGATGCAGTAAATTCACCTAGCTGTTGAAAATCGTTGTGTAACGTTTGCGCGGAGTATACAGAGTTGCTTTCATTTCAAACAGCCTTTGATAACACCAGCTATAGCCGCTATTTACTCTTAAATCACGTATGCATGTAACATACATGTATGCATTTACGAATTTGTATGTCAGTATGAGCAGCCAAACGGAAATGTCACGAAATGCTATATTCCGTTGACATTTACAGTATGCAATCTGCAACACTTTGCGAAAGTGGTTATGTATACTTGTGGTCAAAGTTTGTTTCTGTGCATGAATTCAACTTTAATAAATTATAATTTATAATATTTTGTTACTTAGATTTCTTGTGTCCATCAGCTCTTAAATAAATCTTAATGACTTCTACATATAATGTAAATAATAATATATACTTACATAGGCACTACATAAATACGCCCTTGAAATTTCTTTGTAATTAATTTGAATATCGTTAGATAGTAGACTTAACCAAGGACAGATTTCCTGAATAACTCCAAAAACTTTTCTTGTTTTAAACATACACATATATCTCCAGAATAATGCTACACCTTTATTGCTACTCTCCAGAAAATGAGTTAGATACACCTTCGATTAACTTCTTGTGACCCGGTTTTGTTGCACTAGTGACAATTACTAAGTAACTGCTAATTTTAGAAATTTTTACCTTTAACATCATATATGTACATATATAACAGCTGTTTCATGGTACTATAAAGTTCGTTAATAATTAAGTAATATGTAAAACTTAGACAGCAGTTAGATATTTAATTAAATTTTAATATTCTTGTGCCATTCTTTATAAACTTTTGTTTATTAATGGTAAAAGTAGTGTTGTAAGGAGACAAATTTGCAATTTTAATAATACGACCAATTAAGATATGCTGACGAAGATATTACATATCAGTTAAAGTAAATCAGTGAGAAGCTAATTGAATATGTTATTTTCTTCAGTCTACTGCACCTAAGCAAGCCACGAAATGAGAGCAGACATAGTTTAATTGTTCCATAGTTTTGAAATATGTAATAATATTTCGTCTAACGTTTCCTAGGAAAAATATGTATAGATTTGGATAGTTAGTTCGTTAATGAGAATTTTCTTAGTTGCATAATTTGCTTAAACCATTCTGTATTTTGTCGCTACAAAATTTGTCAACATAGCATAAACAGTGTTTAACAAATCAGGTGAACAGTTTTTTTTTTATTTGTGTTCTCGTTTAACAATAAATAGTATATTATCTTAAAAGTAGGTAGTATGAATGATGTATCATGTCCTTAACCACACGTTGTTTGACAGATAGTTGAATTCGTACCAAATATATTGTTTCTTGAATTTTTCTCTGTCTTCTTCAACGTGCAGAACATAAAGCTTATATGTGCGATGTTTTCTATTGTGATATTAAGCATGATTTGTCAAACACTTACTTCACTATTGTCTTAGAAATTAAGTGCTGCTATTGAGTTCGTAATTCATTAAATAAAAAAGACCGCAAGATAATTTGTAGCATCAGTATTTGTTGTATACTAAACAAAAACATAATTGAATTTTAATTTACATCCGCGATCCGTTACCACAGAATTATTTCAGTTTAAAAATGCCTATATTTCATTATGTTTGTCATATATAAATGAATTCAGCGAATGAATCAACCTTGCACAGTAAAAAAAATTTTTGTTTTTTTACAAAATTCCTTTTTGGAAACCAGTTTCCGCAAAGGTTTTTTGTATCATAACAATTTTTTTTGTAAATTTTGCAAAAAACTTGTACTTTTACAAACCTCTTTGTAAATTTGCAAACATTTCTGTAAATCTAGAAACAAATTTTGTATATTTACAACTAATATCTGGTACATTTTACAACAATTGTTTATAGTGTTACAAAAGAATGTTTTGGAAACTCATTTCCAAACATTTTTTTTTTTGTAAAAGTACAAAATGTTTTGTAAAATGTGACAGGTCTTCTAGGTATATTTTATTTCTAATAGGAAAATTTGCTTATGAAAATTTATTTTAATGTTCCCAAAAGTGTTTACGATATTTATAACCTCTTTAAAAGGCTTTTGCCATCTTACTTTTATACCTAAGCGATAATCTTCTGACATTTGTTTACAAGATTTTCCTCGTAAACATTCAATTTTTTTTTTTACTGGGTAAGTATTAGAACTGCATAGAAATAGGGTTTTTTCAGCGTCGGTGTAGAGCTACACGAAAATAAATTAAATTATGAGAAAAAACAGTTGATGAATGCCAGCTAAAGAGAAGCAGCTACAGAATACAGTGTGGTGAACCAAGCCCTTGCGATGAAATAACGTTTCCCATCCTCCTAACATGATAAGACGTTATGAAAAGCGAACCACGCTCAATTTACAGCGCGTGAAGGATGATTATGTTTGCTGAAAGCAAGCGTGGGCAAAGTCCTTCATGCAACCAGCGTGCCAATGTTGTCCAAACACCTCAAGGGGATGAGAAGTGATTGGATGTAGCCTGATGAAGGTCCTTTCATGTCATGTTTGTGAGGTCACGCATTTACTGCGGAAACCTGAGTTGGTTGAGATTACGTGACGCTGAGCACTGACACTTCATTATAAAATAAAAGTTTCCTAGCTTGCTCCAGTTACATATATGCAGGCCAGTTAGTTATTTATTTACGGTTGCTGACTCTTTGTGGAAAAACAACCCATATACCAAAAATCTTACGTAGTTAATTTACAAGTGCTTCTTGAAAGTGTTACACGGCGATAATTTTAAGAATTTACCTAAGAATGTCTGGTGACATTTAAATTAAGTATGACATAAGAAATAATTTATAAATATTCAGTAAATTTTAAGCATACCTGTATTCTACAAAAATCACGAGAAAATTATTTTAGTTATGTGTAAATATTAAGACAATGTGTACTGACATGGCAATTGTAGGAAACAATAGTTGCCACTCAAACTGTTACCTTCTTAAATACTTTTATTGATGAAAGAATTTTTTCATCTGATATTTTTCTACATTTGTTCATGTGTTTATTTACGATAAACTGTTACAAATCTTAGAGAAACATTTCCTAATCTGTTGAGATATTTTTCGTCAATCAAAGACTGAAGTACGAGAAATAGTTGCTCACTCCTATTATCCTTCTTGAGGATCAAATCCCAATAACTTATACCGTTAATGGTATACACACGTGGTGTATTTATGGAATTTTACCCAGAATTTTACACTTAAATATCAGCATGCTGTTTGATCAGCATGCTTTCTGATCAATTGTGTTCAAAATTATAAATAATAAATTTTAAATTGATACAATGCTATATACATGTTAGTATTCTTAAAATAATTTAAGTTTGTGAAAATTGCTGAAATAAACACTTTTTCCCCTGAAGTTAACATGCAAAATAATTTCAGTCGTTTTTAGGGGACAAGGGTGAAGTTTGCCTGTATTTAAACAAAGTTAATTTTTTGAGAAAATTTCAATATTAAATCAGCAATTACAATGAAAACCAAAGTAATTATTTGGTGAACCACTATTACATGTTTGTCTGTAATTTCATCGTGCTTACACTTCCGTTAGGCACAGTTTTTTTTTTCGTCACTCAAGTGAATCAGTGTGAGTCACTGACTACCTACTGAGCCCAATGTTGCTTAATAAACGGATTCTTGTTGAAAATATAAATTTGTAATATCGTCTGACATTTACTTATATCCAAACTCGTCGTACTCAGATAGTGATACTTAATAAATAAAATAACTACTGCCGTGAACTAAGAGTAAATTCGACAGGTTTTTTAAATATACGTTGTACAAGTATCGCAGCCTTCTTCAAAGAAGACCAAGCGTAGGTTAAAGTTAAATAAGTCACGCTTTCAAATTTTACAGAGATAGTTGTGATTTTTAAAATACTGAGTTATGAAACTATCCGTACAAATACATCTGGATTCCTTGCATGATAGAAAAACTGTTTTTTATATATCTTGCATTTGATTTAACGCACGGTACTGTTTATTGTTTATTGTGGTATCGTGTATATCGTTTACGTAATATCCTTAAGAATTAAGTTTCTAATATATATGTTTAAAAGGTTTTCAGTGTTACATTATATGCATTGGCTCCATGACAAGGGTTTTTACCTTTCTACCCGCAAAGATAAAAATACTTCGTTAATTCCAAGTACGTTAGAGCCACTACTCTCTCTCTCTCTCTCTCTCTATCACTCTTTCCCCCCTCTCTCTCTTTCTCACTTTTTCCTCAAAATGAGTTTTAAAATATAACTTTTTTCCTAAAATTACTGTTTTTATAACTTCACTCTTAATGCACTCGACCCATTCCATTTTACACGCTGCTTGCAAGCGAAGAGAGTAACACACGGGATGACACCTCGTGTGGCGAGTTCAGTTATACCGTTAGCCGAAGCGTAACGCTAAGTGTTGGAATCCATACACTTCTATACGTATATAGTTCTATTTTTTTAAATTTATTTCTAAAATACATATCTCACAAACTATTGTTTTATACAGCAAAGTGTTGGGAAAAATTAATGAAATATTACTCAGTGTAAGCGCAGTCTAATAGCGTATACTTGACATTTATATTAATTTATTCTAACACACTTCATGTACTGTGCTTCTTTTCTGTTATTTTTCGATTAAATAGGGATATTTGATTCCTGAACCAAGCAAATATTCCGAGAATGATAATAACTATTCGTTACGCAACATAAAACTCAAACTACAGAGATACAACAAGCAAGAGAATTGACCCACTCATTTTAGTAAAGCTGACATTAACGACTACTTAATATAACATTATTGCGGTTCCTCTGGTGAGGTAAGATTTAACAAAGGTAAGAAAAACTATACGACGAAGGTAAGTGTGTAATAGTGAAGCCGACTGAAATTTTACTGGCCCTTATTTGTTTGTCTGCTAACCCATGTTTATAATTATTTAAATTTGCTGAGATTAGCGTTAACAGTAAAAATAAATTAATAAAAGTAAATTTTAATATTTATGCCTACAGACACAAATGTTAAATTCTATAGGCGAAGTGTTTCCTCATTATTCAGTACAAATAGCCTCACAATAAACTTAGTTTAAATGTGTGATCGTAGTTTTACATTTTGTCTACGTATAGCTATTTACATTGGAACAAATTATAATTAACTTCGACATTTCCTTAAATATCTTCTTATATTTTCCTAAAATTATTTATAAATTAGCTAATCACAAAATTTATTTGTGGTCAAGGACATATGAACAGCCATTATTTAAAATATATTATTTGTCAATAATTGACCATATTCAGGAGATATATAAGTAATTTTGATAACATGAAATCAAATATATTATAAGCAATACAGTAGAGGAACTGGCTTGATGTAACAAATGTAATTTCATTCCGCTAAGAATAAACTGATTTATCTTTTTTTTTTTTTTCGCGGTAGACACATATGAAAGGAAATATATTAGCATATGTTATTTATAATGATACTTGTTTTATTATTAAACATGAAATTAGTTTTATTCTACCGATTTACGACGTCATTTTGTTTAAATTAATTTATTTCATGATTTTGTTGTGAAGTTCAGAATGTGCATAAATGCTAAGTTTTCTTTATTGAGATATTCTTTGCAAGCTTTGTGTAGTACGCACCAGAGAGAAAAAGAAAAACCAATCAGGAGTTTGTTACTTGTGTTTTCATATATATATTGCCAGGGCCAATGTTATTATAATACCACGTTCATAATTTGTGACAAAGGAAGTCTCTGTAAGTTTCGAAACATCAGTAAATTTGTTTCTTTCTATTATTGTTGTTATTTTGTTCCGGAATGCATTGCGTATACTGTGTTCCATTCTCCTAACGGTCGGGTGATCATAACTTAACCACGGGACAGGAATTTTCCTCCTAACGTCCCAAGTACGGCCGTGCTCAAGCGTTTGCCGCCTTTAATGGCTAAATCACGTCCGGGATTAACCTTATTTAGAAGCGGTATATTCGTGTCTGCTCGAGGCATCCCGTGGGCGACTGTTTTCCCAGATCTCCGGGCGAGCGGTCGGCCGGCCACATTCCCGGGGGATTGTGCGTCGTGTTTGGAAACCGTGGGGCATCACAAAAAAAAAAAGCCGTGACCCTGAAGAATTTCTCAGAGGCGCGGTGTGACGTAAGGGAAGGAAGAACAAGACGAAACAGACAGCACTTGTTTCTAAGCACGTCAATAGCGCGTAAGTTCTCCACGCTTGGTTTCCGGCATCGCCTCGTGGCAGAAGGGACTGGATGAGGCATTTCTCTGCGTGCCAGGTAATACCGGAATCCTTTTGACTCCGGAGTTAAAAGAAAAGACGAAGGACAAGGCTGAGGTAGGAGGAGAAGGGATTGTGTGTTATACTGAAACCGAGAGTGAATTATGGCCCTCCGAAGCTTCCTTTCTGGACACAATCCTTTCTCTAGTCCTCCTCTTCGTCAACCCCTACCTCCCCCCAGCCTTCAGGTCTAAAATCCCATTGGCGGTCAGCCAGGAGTCATTGACCTTGTAGTCCTTTTGGTTTCCGTGGTCTGCGGACATGAGCTGTCTTCGTGTGTGGCGGCAGTTGAACCCTGCTCTCATTATTCTCTCGGAGACAAAATATCGCTCCGTCGTGGTGGTTCCTGTTTCTTTGTAGCCCGGGTGGCATCCACGTTTCTTTTAAAAGTTGTTTGTCCTATTGCTAAATCGGGGTGTTATGTTAAGCCGACTATATTTCGGTAATGCTATAGTTCGTAAGAATTAGTGGTACGGTCGAGGCAATTCTCTATTTTACATGCCACTGCTGTTATTTTAAAAATATAAGAAAACACTAGTAAAGTTAGTAACATAATTTTTATTACTTTACAGGAAAGAGAAAATAAAGTTGGCTAAATGTGTATTTACTTCGCCAATATCTTACGAAAATAATGGAATTTTATTAAATTATGTAGGATGTAGTAATAAGAAAAACCACAGAATCAACTCACAACACCAAATTGTTTACCTACTTTGCTGCACCTGTTTTTCATAGCAGGCCTCCAAATTAACTTTTGAAAGCAAAAAAAAAAAAAAGTGAGACATGCTATATGAAAAAACTACAGATGGTGACTCTTTTAAATCGTTTTATATAAAATTTCAGTTTGCAGATTGTCCTTAAAATCCTAAAACCTTCATGTTTGTATATTATATAACAATTGTTATTTTATTAATAAATGAATAACAGCAAAATTATATGTTCTTAAATAACGAACGGATGTAATTAATAATATTTTGAGTTTGTTCAACCAACACACGTGTCTTATGAAAACTAAATAGTTTAATGTTTTGTTTCTGCTACTTCATCGTTCAAGTGAAAACTGGATATACCATTTGACTCCTCTACGAACTACTGCAAGATAATTTTCAATGTGTAAAAATGTTAATTTTGTTAATTTTCAAGGTAACTTTTTTTCAATTTTCTTATTGTTTATTATAGAACCAGTTTATTACTTTTCTCAGACAAGAATTAATAACACAAAATTAATTAACTTTTGCCTTTTTGGTGACATATGTTTAATATACTAAACTATAATTTCTTTAGTTCCTTATATTATCAAAGCAGTAATAAAAATAAAATAAATGCCCATTATAATGTATTGTCAATGATTATGTAGTTAGTGGATTCTTTACTGAATGTGTTCGGGCAGGTTTTGCGAATGATTTCATATCTTAAATATAATTACTCTGTTTTATTTACTTTAGTGAAATTTTGAAAAAGTTCTTAAATAGACTTTGCTTTGATTTATTTCTTTTAGTGATAAATTTAAATAGTACACAATGTAGTCGATATATATTTTAAAAATATCGTACTTCAAAAAGTCAAACTGTAGATGCGCTATTCAAGAAATCAGTATTCTATCGATATTTTAATTATTTTCACCTAAAATTTATGAAAGGACAAATTAAAATTCGTGAGGTTGTAGTGATTTCTTAATTTTAATATAGCCTACACACACGGCCGCGAGAGTATAAGTAAATTAATAGCCTATCAGTATTTTCAGGTAATCTAAGTATTAAGTATTTACATTAGCATTGACAATGGCATGTGAAAAGACGTCAGAAATCTTATGCCTGTGTAAGTTTATTGTAGTAGGCCTAATATCACACACATAGTGCCATTCTAATTACTGTAACATATTAGTGTGCATTGTCAACATGTATTTCGAAAGACCGTTTCGAGAATAAAGTGTTTATTACCAATTTTGTGTTACAACATGTTCTGCATTGAAAAGTTATTCCTTCTTAATGTAAGACGACTGATATCCACAAAAAAGAATTCCTGTAGTCTTACGTTCCGTTAATTTTCCGTAGTAATGTAGCTCCTATCAACATGCATTAAATCACAAAATGAAATGTTTTTTCTACAACCGAATAAAATTTATAAAGTCAACGAGAGTTGAATTCCATTTTAAAACTTTGATACTAATTTAAAGAGAGAAAATTTTAGATATTTAACAGTAGTTTCCATGGGGAATATTTTATTACCTCGTTATCGATTTAAAAAAAAATTTTTGTATTATTCTTTAATCATGTTCCTCCGTAATAGTACGGAACAGAGAATGTAATCCTGTTTTAAATGTGCTCTATCCTTTACAATGAAATGTAAGACAGTTCCAGGCGATATTCGCATCAATAAAGTGCTTACATTCCACCGAGTGAACGGTAACGTTTTCTTAGTCGTTGAACGTCCTACGACATGTTTTTCATTGGAGTCGAGACGAGTAACGCACGATCTAAGACGACCTAAAGAACGTTTACAAACCAACGTATATAAAGTGTAGTGCAGAACGCTACCTGAGCACTTATAAATATGTTCTAGTTAATTCATTTTCATTGTACTTTACTTCTTGTTGTGTCAGAGGAGTCGGTAAATAAAATCCACACATAAGAACCACATATAAAACTAAACGCAAGGAAATCGTTAGCACGTGTAGAATAATTTGTTGTTGCATCCCCTTACCCAGATAATAAGTAAATAAATCTTTTCTAAAAATAATATTTACAAATTATTTTTAGTACAACTAACCAGAAGTTAAAATCTTAGAAACATGTTACATATTTATATATCAACGTTTATCTATGATAATAAAAGAATATTTTATATTTATAAGATGTTAATCTTAACATAAATTTTGTAGCGCTACCAAAAAAATGTACAGCCTAGATAAAAAATAACTGTAAAATTAGACAAGATGTTGCTGTTAAATTAGTTATACATGGAGCACTATGTTAATAATTACTAACTTATCCTAATGTATTTTATTGATGAAAAATATTTGTAACGAATTTAAATATATTTATTATTCCTGGTAACTGACTGGAAAATATTTTGGTAATTAGGAAGCAACCATGTAATTGTTAATGTATTAAAATTGTACTGTGTAACGACGTATTTATATGTGGTTCAAAAATTCCTCTTGCAAATTTGTTTATGTGCAATTTATAGCGCAGATTATTAGGAAAATTGACACAATAGACACACATGAGACAGCAGCACATACCGTACTGTTAGCCTACATGTATACAAATTCTACTTTAGAGAAGCCAGTTGTACGTAGCTATGTGTTTAACCTAACTGCACGATACACGGGTTGAGCGAAACGTTTTTTTTTTTGCGTAGTATAGATTTAAGCTGAAAAATCGGCACAAATTCGTCTCTTGAAGGATGAAGAGACTAGCGGCTTGTCAGGAATTATGATTATGAAGACGTAGCCACCCGATCGTATGTGCGAAAATGCGTGTCCTTCAGTAAATTGAGCTCATTTAAGTTTGCTGCTTATATTTTTCTTTCTTCCTTCCGGGTCACATGTGATTTAGACCTACTGAATATCATTAATAAGTTGACTCAGTGGCTTTGCGATGTGTTCAAAAAATTCCATAACGGCAATTCTCACCCTAAAATTTACAAAACTAAGAGAAGCCGATAAATTTCACGTGTGATTTACCAAGACTTTGAAATGAATGGATATGATATCGATATTAGCAGTGATTACATGACAACAAGAACGCAGTTCCAAGAGTACCGTAAAGTGAGGTTACTTTGTACCCCTCTGGGTAACTTTGCACCCCCCCCAATTAATTTAATTTAAATACAAATTCTAAAACACTATTTACAATAAAGTAATGTTGTTTATGACTACTGTGTAATGTGAAATTTTAATCGATTTAAGATGGCATACCTTACGGTATTAAACTTGTTTGTTAGTAGACAATCTCCAATAGATTCTCATTTAAAATTATCTTCGTTGTTTTATTACACTATTAGTATAGAAACAGAATTAATTTTATAGAATACAGTGTAAGATGTGCACATATGTTTGAAATCACAGCTTCGTTTAACATCGCATTTAAAGTTAACATGTCAGTATTCGTTTGAAAATAGCTTATTGTGTGTATTGCTGGAATGGCATACAGCGCAACGTAAAAAAATGTACCAAAAAAAGCTACTTGGTTTTTTAAGTGCCTTCCGAAATTTAATAATACGGAATTCTTCTTTACGATGTAGCATCAAAGTAACACTGACGAAAAACTGGTAAAAGCTTCTTTTTTAAAACCAGTAGGTCTACTTTGTGTGTGTTGATTTAGTGAGTCACTTGTGCATGCGGGTATCAAACCCTCAAGATAAAGGAATTGTGAAAGTTTCTGGAACTCCGATTCCTTCCAACTCGTTTTCCGTCATATTTTATTCATTGTTTGTGGTTAGCAAATTATTCAACATTTTATGCAATCCTATATGAAGAAAACATTTTCAACTTTTATTCGTGGGGTGTTATTTCCTGCAGGTGTGGAAAAATAACTATTGTTTTTCCACAGTACATTAACTATATCACAAATTTAAGGTTTTGAATATGCACAAACAATAACTTTTAAACCGTATAGAATAAAAAATCGTCTATTCTGTCAATTATGATTAAATCAACTGTTTAAATTATACTTGATCGTAGAGACAAAAAAATTTTCTAAACCGTCACGTGTACTAAAGTAGACAATTTTCTTTCGTTAGCAATGAAATTTTGTAAAATAAAAAAAAAAATTAGTGCAGTATACCTAAAAATTATTTTGTGAAAGTCTAGACCCTATTGATTAAAATTCTTGTAAACATCTGCTATTTTTCCTTACTTGTTCCAAGTGCAGTACATATGGGGTTTGGCAGTTGAAATGCAAAATACAAGAAACGGGAATAAAATACGAAATGAAACTATATACATGTGTAGGCTATGTGTTGGCTTCTGCCTTTCTTTTTTGTGGTCAATTTCGTCATTGAGTCTGCGTGCCAATGCAGGTGACAAAGAGAGGACGTTTGAGGTTAGGTCACCGATTGTCAAGAAAAACATCGTGTTCCCTCGCATACAGACTTCGCTTCGTCTCAATCTCAACCAACGACCTCCCTCCCCCCTTTTCCAACACTCAATCGTTTTCCCTCCTAGCAGGCACCCCCATAGTTACGACCCTCTTAGCACCGGTCTTCGAGAGCATAGTTACAGAAGCAAGGAGTGGTAGATAAAACAAATACGACTCAACCGCCACGGACGTGTATAGGATTGCCCTCCGACGAAATAAGATAAAAGTCACAATATGTCAAACGGAAATCATGTCCAGGTGAAACCTTGTGTAAACGTCGGTGGATAAAATATTCCGTTAACATTTTTTAAGAACTCTGTAATATCGGAAAAATAGTTGTTATACTTCAGACAATATAAAATTACGCCAAACATATACCTACTTTGAAATGACTAGAGATATCCTATTTGTACCTTTGAATTTAAGTAATGTTTAATTGCGAAATGAAGTCATGCGTGATGTGTTTGTATGATTTTACAGATGAAGACAGTTAAAAACACAAAACTAAAAAACCTGCGATGTGTTTTCTTCGTGTTCGTTGTTTACGTTTTTGCCGTATTAAAATACACGAACATGTTGTTGACGAAATGTACACTCGGGTATCGTCAAACACAAGGAAGTTATACGAAGAATATTTGCTTACTTTGCCTGTTATGTAAAAAAAACACTTTCGGTATGAAACTGAAACGTTGAATTTTTTTAGCTACGAACGATACCGAAAGAAATCATTTAATTCCTACAATTTTCAACATACTCTAAGAGATACAAAAATTTCCTAAGAGGAAGATTTAATCACAATTTATGTCTAAAATTAGAAAAATAATATCTGGTGCAAATATGAAAAAAAAAAAAAAAAAAAAGACGTTGATAATTGAGGTTAACCGCGCCCTTAACAAGTAATTTTACAAGTTCATACCGAATAAAACACAATTTTATTTCCTAATTGTTGTAACATTCGTGTAACATTGCAATTAAAGAACAGTATGAGGGGGTTTCGTAACAAAACCGTTTCTTATACTTCTATTTAGCAAACGCACTAAAGTGTCATTATATTTCTCCTTTAAAACTTGAAGGGGACAAACGCAAGTGTATTAAGTATCAGAGTTTTTTCAGCGTGGAGCATTGCTTAAATGCATTGCATAATCGTGACGCAATGAACGTTGTTAGATTTTAGTGCATGGCATAATTCAACGCATTTAAATTTTGTTCTCTTAAAAATACTGATTTTGTGTCCCTGTAGTTAATTCCCGAACACATTTCAACCATAGATATTCTCGTCACATAAATATGGTTAAATGACGAAAACAGCTGGCCATCTTTATTCTGAGAATCTGTTTCCTTGTGTAGGTTAAGACCGAGTTTGTCTTTCCTGAGCCACTCAGTGATATATCGGTATAATTAGTAATGCATATTTTAAGGGTCTCCTAAGTCTATCTCTCTTCTCTGTGTGTTATTTTGGACTTCCCTCCACAAATTCTGATTAGAGGCCGTGTTTCCCAACTACGCTGCCAGGCTCTTACGGTTTCTTCCCTAATTAACTCATTATTTATGAAAATTATCACCCCTTCACGAAAGAATGCTGTAGACATTCTCTTTGAGAAAAAACTTCGTCGGTTCGTGAGGGCACGTCCAAGGGTGAGCCAACAGACGTATTTTCATCAGTTTTTTTTCCTTAGAACGTAGGCTAGTTACAGAGTACGGTTACTGAGATTATGATCGGTAATGGTATTGAGTTGACGGAATACTTTTATATTTGCTGAGATTTCATTCCATATTAAATTTCTTTACTTCCAAATTAATTCAGTAAAGTTAACGGCGAGGTCAATTACCTTTATTTAACTAGCAATTTAAGTCTACCACTTTACGTATTTTTTTCCCGTACATGTGCTAATCACTCACTTGTATCCACTGATAAGTATGTTATACAATAACATTAAAATCAGCAATGCCAATAGCTGAATAATAAATTATTATTTATCACCATGGTTATCGTACGTAAATGATAAATCTTTCGTTGCTTACGAAAATTATAGTTTGTTTAGGTTTAACAAAATACATATTTTCAGAAATTTGAAATTTTTCACGCTTTTCTTTTAAAACAGCCGTACACTACTTAATATATTGTTTGATGTAGCTATATTAAAAAGTGTGTACCAGTGCCTGGCGTATTCTCACAATGTTCTGAATAAAACGCATTCTACATCGTGTGTAACTTTGGTTAGTTACCTACCGCAACAACCAAACTTTTATATTCTGTTTGTACTGTACATACTTATACCACTAAGTTTTATAACACATCGTACATTAGACTGTGAGTACATTTTTGTAATCAATCTCTTCTAGAGTGTATAAATCGAAGGATTTTTAAAAAGCTACTTCATAAATAGATCTCTATAAATGCATATGTTAGAGAGAGCAAAATAATGAGAAAAATGCCTCCCTGAAAATACCTTGTTAACTTAGGTAAATTGATAAAACATAAGCACGCGATTTTAGAAATCTAAATAAGTTAATTCTAATAAAATATTTCCATGGTAATCGACTTCCCCTTTCCCACAAAAAAAACCCTCGCGCAAGTGATAGTGCCTGTAACTTACTACTAATAAATACCAATTTTATATTTCGCAACGAATCTCTGAACATCAATGCAGGGGCAAAATGATTTCCCAGTAATCAGATTGCTATTAATTTTTTATTCTAGTTATGTAAAAATTTTCCGTAATTGGGAGATATTAATGTTCATGTCGTCAGCTGCTAAGATACCGCAATAAATTAACTCTGTTTCAACAGTTGTTTTAAATGAACAAGCTTCGGCAGTCAGTAAAGAAAAATTTAAAACGTTTGCAGTCGTACCGAACATTTTCTGCTCAATTTACGAGAAAATACTTGACAGAGAGATGTTATCTTACGTTCGTTTTCTGTATTTTTTCCATGTAACTACGCCACAAGTAATAACGCCAAAGGAACGCGTCGCTTTGGTGAAATGTGCATAGATGCTAAACCATATTATTTATGCCACGGTCACATAATTAAATTAAACGTGTTTAGCTGAAGACATTTGGAAGCCATGTCTGATCATGCTTAAAACCAAAAATGTTGAGAGGTTGCACCGAATAAAATACGTAAATTTTCTAACCTTAACAAACTCGTAACTGAAATTACTCTATTTAATAATGATCACACCTTCACTCAACATTCGTAACATTGCAGTTGTTATATTGCAATTATCCACAATATTTCTTTGGTTGTAGAGCGAATACAAAAATTTTAAACAGTAGTTAGTCTGCTTTAATGAGTGCATACTGTCGCATCAATATGCAGCCATTTTGGTTACAAAGCTCGTTACTCTTAAAGGAGAGCGGTAGATAAGACATGTCGTTCCAGAACTACACATGCAACTAACTTTGTTGACTTTGAACGAGAAGTAACTGCAATCGAACCTCGTTCAGGGCTCGTATAGATGAATATGCAGCTAGTGTGACCACGGTCACAGCATAAATATTGCTAACAGAAGCGACAAAGGGGAGTTTTTTCATTGTTGCTTTCGTACTAGCTCTTGGGGCGTCCAGGTATGTAAAGAGTGCCATGTGGATTCGAGTCATTGTTTATTTAATCACTTGCAGTGCTTCAGACACTGTAATTAGTTTTTAAATAATTTAAATATTTAGAAATGCTGAACATTACGATTAAGAGCTTAATATTAGAGAATAACTAATTCTATCAGAAGCGACATAAACCGCGTTTTAACCATTGTTATTGCATCAGCTCTCGGGGCGTACAGGCATGTAAACAAAGCCATGTGTAGGGACGAAAATTTTTGGTTAAAAGATTTTGCCCCACTTTGTTTCAGTGCGTTACGTGCACACCTGCAGCTCAACTTCATGGTTATTGACAGAGTGTTTTTGTGCAGAGTCGTCATTCATTTGACTGTGCCAATCAGTACGGCCCGGTAGTTTTCGCGAAAAGATTTTTGCCACACTTTGTTTCAGTGTCTTACGTGCACACCTGCAGTTCAACTTCATGACTATTGACAGAGTGTTTTTGTGCAGAGTCGTTATTCATTTGACTGTGCCAATCAGTACACGGATAACTGTCACACATCACGTCTGTGATTTGCGGGTGTAACCTCCACACGCTGGGTGTTACGGCATCCAATCACTGACCACATAGCAGAGATGCAGGTGCGCACGTAAGGCACTGAAACAAAGTGCTGCAAAATTCTTTTCGCGAAAATTACCGGGCTCTACCAATCAGTACACGGATAACTGCCACGCATGGCGTGTGTGATTTGCTTGTTTAACCTCCTCACGTTGTATGTTAAGGCACCCAATCACTGACCACAAAGCAGAGATGCAAGTGCGCACGTAAGACACTGAAACAAAGTGCTGCAAAAATCTTTTCACGAAATTTACTGTCTCTAGCCATGTGGTACTTGAGACAGCTTTGGTTTAAACCACCGCTAACATTTCAAGAAATGCTGTGTTTCGTTTGTATCTCAATTTTTTTTATCTCGCAATGCTAAATGTGACGTTACTTGCGTGTCGATTTCTTCACAGATATAAAATAGGTTCTACTTAACTTTAGCGTAGCAAAACATCAACGAACTCCGACACCATGACAATCCAAAGATAAAACGAGTACTACAAAAACCACGTATTGTTGCTTCTGTAATTACCGTACAGTAAATGTATGTTACCTCTATGGTTATTACTTATTTATTCTGTACCACGGTCTTAGTTATTCTGTTTTCCATTTCTTCCATGGAGACTTCCAAAAACTTTATATAATGTAATACGTATATCTTGTATTTATATGTATCATGCCCAGTTAATCAAAACACGTTGTATGTTTACACATGTTTGCAAATTGGATAAAATTGGAGGAATATTAATTGGAAAAACTGTGTATAGTCGGATGGAGGTGTATTTATCGCAATTGTATTTTTAATTTACTGTTGAAAAAAATTCCTTAGTTTACGAATCTTAAAATATGCTACACCAATGGTTTAATATTTTTCAACCCAGGTAGCTAAATAATAATATTTGGTGCGCTATTTTATTTGTACAGGCAAGTTACATAAATGTTTATTAAACGTGTGCGTTCGGGAACCTGACAGGTAATAATCGCAGCCTCCCCGGAGCGAAACTTGTCCATTTCCGCTCAACCGTTCTCCAGCCAGGCTTGTTCTTTACGGCGACGGCGATATCAAGAGTGACAATTGTCACCCCCCCCCCCCCCTTT
>PNEQ01095221.1:0-17542 GCA_003012365.1 Medauroidea extradentata | reverse complement strand
TGGTATAAAATGGGTGTCTGAAAGGACCGCTGTGGCGGCTGGTTTGATTATATTAACCTCCTGGAAATGTTTGATGGCTTTTAAAAAGGTGACAGACTTGTTTAGTGGAGAAAGTTGCGGGTTTGACGGGAGCGAGGCGAGAAGTGATGGCTTTCTTCTCCTGAGAAGACACTCTATAGTCTGTCCGCGGTAGCTACTGTTTTATCGCGAACATTCTGCATGTTGATTTACGTTCAGAAGTGGAAGCAACATAAAAACATATGCTTTTCTTAAAATTTTTGGAGCGCAACAAATCAATTTACTGCATAGATAAATGCGACAACCATATAATATTTTAATAATGCGAAACATGCACGTATTCGATCGTACAAGAATTTTTTTTCTCTAAACAAATTACGAAAGTGATTTTGTTATTCCAACAAAATATATAATTACGTTTACCAAACTCTTTTATTAAGCCCCAAAACTTTGTTCGACAACAAAACATAACCGCGTTTGGGTTAGTTAGGTCCAATTTTCGTGTTGTAAATTTTCTGAATATTTTTTACAGTGTAGCGCTGCACAAGCGGAGATGGCAGCGACCAACTGTCTTTTTGGATCACGTCCAGCTCTCGTACGACCTTGAGCTCAATTTGTTCCCTGGTCGCCTGACTGATCGCATCCGCCTCGAGCGAACCGTCGTGCCAGCCGCCTCAGAATTAGAACCTAATTCTATGTAACTATATTTCGAGTAGAAACATTTCAAACAAATCTATGTTTATCTTTCTGTGCGTTAAAGTGGCCATCTGCCCAGGCAGCCGAACGGTGTGTAGAACTTTGGCCGATACAAGTATATTCGAAAACTTCCTAGCTTGCGTGAGCGATGTCTGTTCAGGAATAACTTTCTAGAAAGGTGCACGTGTGCTTACCGATTTTTGGTATTCAAATACTTCTCACAGATACATTATTTAAAAAAAAAAAAAAGAGCATAATAAAACTTTCTTCAAATATCAAGTTTTTTTGTGTTGAAGGTAACGGGGGGTTATGCTGTAATTTAAAACAATTAGTGTGTTATTAATTTTTTTTTTACGAAATATTTGTTTTGGTATGTTTTTTTAACTTTACGGGTAAGTAGTTTTTTTCAATATAATTTTGGTGTTAATAAATCGCATTGCAAAACTACTGGGACCAGCCTCGGTAGCGTGGTCGGTGGCATGTTGGCGAACGGTGCGTGAGGCCTTGGGTTCGAATCCTGGCACAGGCACTCGTTTACTCAGGTTGTGTGTGTACAATACAATTTTGTATTTAACATTACGCCATAAAATAGTACAGTCACTAATGAATGTCTCTTAGAGGCGTGCTACCGGCGAAAACCATTTTAAACTAAACTGCCAAACAGATATTTTTATGTCTGCTCTCGTATAAGTTCCAAAAAATTAAATATTACAAAAACAGTAGAGACAAGAGGCCTTAACGTGGCAGCTTGGGTGGATGCATCGTTTGAGGTCTAAAAGTGCGGATCTATAAGGCCGGCGTAACACGCTCATCGCACTTCACCCTAGCCTCTAAGTGAAAGTCACTGAACTAACAATGGTGACATATCGGAATACCAAATTGCACTATATCAATAACAATTTTTTTATACAACGTACAAAATATGGTTTTATTCCTCAGTTATATGTCATTCGTAGAGGTACGTCCATTTCGCGGATTCATCTGGCAGCAGCCTAGACTTGTCAGTCCTATACACCCACTGGCCACAATCGATTATATATTGGCTTATAACCGTACAAGCAGGTAGCAAGCGACAACACTTCGCATTATTTCCTTATTAACTACTGGCTTGCAGTAGTTAAACGCGTTTCGTAACAGCCGCCAGCAAGTCACAGACATGACAATGAAGTATACATAATTGGCGTTCAACCTGACCTGGAATATATCTGCGAAATTTACGTACCTCTAGTCATTCGTAGCCAGCGTTTAATTGCAATGAATTGCGCATGTTTATGAACAAATTACGTGTATTTTACTGTGAAATCCTTGAAAACATGTCATGTCACCTGCAAAAGCATAGTTATGACAGTAACGTAAAATTCACCATATGTCGTGATTTGTACTGGTACTGTCATTTTAAGCCACGACTGATAAATCAACGTGAATCTGAGAAATTACGGATTCCGTTTTCTGATTTAGACTAAGTTTAATTTCTGTAAAATCACATTTCTTTTAACGTCTAAATGTTTCACGGTGTTTGGTGCGGATGTAAATACATCATTTTCTTTCTTTCTACCGCATGTGAGATGCACCGCTAATATCACGAGTTGTGGTTCTATCTTAAAAACTCCCACACATGTCTAGCCTTGTTTATTGGCCTGTGCGATAAACTTTGCAGATATAAGCTGTTCATTGACTGTTTCCTGTGGTGTACTGCGAATGTACTAACAAATTGATACCACTTATTTGGTGCTTAGTTCTTTACTGTAATTTTGAACCGACATTGACTTAATCTATTACTTCTTTTGTAAGCTTGATGGTTGTTATTGCTGGTGTTTTACGATTAGGTTACTGTTTATTTATGATTAGTTTTTCCAAGGTATAGCTGCGTCAAACTAGAAAACAATTGAAAGTTACAATAACATTTTGAATCATTATCAAAACATCACTCTATGGATTAAACATATCACTGAGGCATAAATAACGACGTATTAGTGCTATTTATTTTGATATCTTCTTCTTTCCCGTGGGGAATATAACTACGCTTTTCTTCTCTCCTTCATCCTCCTCCAAAAGTCTTCATTTTTTTTTTCTTTTTCAGGATGTGAACTTTACTCTCATCTGACCATTTGTCTCCAGCTCTTCTGTTCGTGTTATCCTCCTGAAAATCTTCGAATTCCTTGACTTCTAGTAAACGTCTAGATACAAGGGTTTTCAGGATCCTCATACTGACCGTTGCGTGATGTTGCAGACGAAGTAAACTAGACTGGCGAAGTTAACAAAACACAACAACTCGCATTCTGTAGGACCCGGGTTCGATCCCCGGCTCCGGCCATCCTCATTTCGATTTTCTAGGGTTTTCCGAAATCATTCTAGGCGAATGCTGGGACGGTTCCTTGAGCAGGTACTGTGCTACTCCTAACCCTCTTTCCCAAGTGTCCATCAAACAAGACCGTCAACTAAATAAGTAAATAATTTATATTGCCATTATTGGCTCAGAGTGCTCCAGAAGGGTCAAGTGGTCATTGAAGAAACCGACACCATCGTTCGGGGATTTGTAAGTCCAGTTACTGCACAAAATAATACCGTACGTGAATTACTCTGGAGCTCTGAACCTAGCAAACAGGTTAGTATGAAATCGATTCGGGACTACGCTGCTATCAGTCCGCTCCTATGTGCCCGACCCAGCACCGAGCTCAGAATTTTGCAGCCGCTGTGAAGAATATTTGCCCCCGAGTGCGTCGAAGGCGTTTCGCGGACGTGGGTACCCCATCTTCGAATCTGGCGGATCGTCAGGGAGTTGCTAGGAGGGGGGTGGTAAAAGGTCCCTGTATCGTGGCTGTCACGTTTCTCGCGAGACTGGATGTGCTAGATGGATATGAGCCCTCCCACCGGGTGTTTTCCTCAGGGCAGCGCACGTCCCAAAATAAACTGTACCCTCCTCCCCCTCTAGGCCATGCGCCCAGAGGTCCTTTCCGACCGGGCCCAAGTGCATAACCTTGTATCGCTGGCGCCTCTGGAAAAACCTTTCCGCACTCGATCATAACAAGGGCGCCTGTCATATGGCCGGCCTCTGATTTCCATGGAGCCCCGCCGAGGGTACAGTCATGTCCAAGGAATCTGGCAACACGCGCTGGGAGAAGAGCTCTTCCACTCTGCTTTCGAAGTATTCATATAATTACAACAGAGAGTCGTGGAAGGAGTGCATAGCTCTGTCGCTGCAAACGACCTTGGGATTTTTGGAAAAGCGGTTACGTTAGTGACTTATCTACTGCATATATTTATTTATTTATATATTTTTAACGCAAGCGTAGTCGTATTTCATTTTGAGGTGCAATTGGCAGCTGATATGCACACGCAATTTTAATGGCGGTAGTACTTATATATTCTGTACCACGGTCTTAGTTATTCTATTTTCCACTTCTTCCATGGAGACTGCCAAAAACTATATGTAATGTAATACGTTTATCTTTTATTTATCTGTATCTTGCCATGGATAACTCTCCAAATTTAATAAATATGATTTTTATAATGCTACCACTGTTTAATTGTGGATATATAAAATGTATTATTATTTATTTAACTTGTATGTTGTTATATAATAGAATATGATATACAGAAAGAACGAATTTGTAATTTCGGCATGTCATTAAAAGCACTAAGAAATTTTTTTTACTTCATATGATACAGTGTATATTGCGTATACTTGGAAAAGTGTTTTGCACAGTTAAATGAAATATGAAAAGAGTTTTGGCTCTTTAACTGCTGTAAGAATAGTGCTTTATGTTATAATATTACGGGCACACATATGCCTACGTCATTCCCTAAAATTACACTGCATTATAATATATTTGCTAGTAAAATTTAGTTGTTTTATACCACCACTGAACATTCTTCGACAAGAAGGTAAGTGGCAAGAACAGAGATCTTGGTAACACCACATGCCTAAATATATATTCTGGAAGGTATGTCATAGTTTTAAACTACACGACTGCAATTTTACGCCGAAAAATATGAATAAACAACACCAAACTCTCGAGGCCATGATGGACACACATTTGTGACGTCATGTTCCCTCTACTATATAATACCTCTATGGTAATTACATGCCCACGTGAAATGTGTTTTCTATTATTCATCCATATATGTTGAACCAATCGAAATATCGAAGTGATATTTGATTTAGATTGATGCTTTTGTAAATATCCAAAATTCCATTAAAGAGATTTTCCGAATTCCGTCCCAAAGAGGTTAAAGAAAGGGTAAAATGTGTTTTTGATTCACAATCAATGTACATAGACCTAATTGATTTTTACTTAGTGACGTGTATTTTGTTTAAGGTTGATGCGTACTTAAATACCTGAAAAGATATTTCAGGGGTTTTCGAAACTCCCCCCCCCCCCTAAGGAGGTGAGAAGGGGTGAAAAAGAGATTAAATGTGTTTTTGATTACTCCTAATCGTCGATATATCTTGAACCCAACGGGCTATTGTGTTTTTCACGTCCAAGAGACACCAGTTAAGTAGTATAAAATGTGACAGAAGGCTGTTTCTAAATTAATTATCTTAGGAGGTGAAACGACCTGGAATGTGTTTTAGATAAATCTTCGATATATATCGAACCCATCGAGATATTCAGTTTATTTTGCTTCAGGATGATGATTACGTAAATGGCTGTTAAAATGTTTTAAGATTTTTCAAAATTCAAACTCTCAGTACTGTACAGGAGTGATATGTGATTTTTAATGAATGATCGATTTTGCATCGACTGAAAGGGCTATCGTCGTGACTTTCAAATCACTTGGATATTTGTATAAATATTTAAGATGTGAAATTAAGATTTTTCGAATTTCGACACCTAAATAAGTGAAAAGTCATAAATTTTGTTTTCTGTTAGCCGATGATACTTACCATAACCAATAGAGATATTGAGGTGTTGTTCGCGGCAGAATTATGCTTATGTAAGTATCTAAAAAGTAATTCAAGTTATTTGTTTTGTAAGATAACTTTATTATTGAGAAGAAAACTTAGTTTGTAAACTTGCAAGGCATGCGGTCCGAAAAGCAAGTACGACCAGCAATAAATAAATTAAACATGGGTTTCATATTACAGTTCTATTGAGGCGTGTTGTTACAACCTCTATGAGCTCCGGAAATTCCTGTTTTATTTTTTAAATTAATGTTCATGAAATTCTTCGATTTTTTGCAGCGCAGTTATTTGTAACTTGGGAGAAATCAGCCCTAATACAACGTAAACTACGTATTTTATTCGATTATCCGCTTACAATAAAGAATCTGTAGGGACAAACTTAAGACTACTTTTCGCTTGGACAGCTATAACTTCTTATCCTGCAGCAGAGTCAACTCAACTATCAGATTTGTCATCCTAACACTTGATGACTGAACTAACTACCTATCTTCAATGTCTCGCATTAGCTAATAGACTATTTCATATGTATGTTAGCTACTATCATTATTGCTGCTCACCTCCTTGTACATAAAGATGACCGTGTTGTGCTTTTGATAACATTGCAGGGTCTTAGGATTCTTGAATTTACGCTCAAGGAAAAGGAAAAAAAAACTGTCTGAAAGTAATATAAATTATTCCGAATTAATTTTAAATGTTATAAAACTGAAATATAAAGTATTTTATTTTGTTTTCTCCCTCACTATTTTACTCGTAAGGGTTAATTTATGAACTTGACTTAATCCGAATATCCCTATTAACGTCTAAAGTTTGCCAATTAGTTCAACTTAATTCAGTGTTACGTTTGTTTATTTGTATTTGGTTTTGTGTTAATCCCCTTCAAGGTCTTGGGGTTTTTCAAGTTCTTGTTTATATTTTGCTGGTCACCAATGTTAAATGGTGACCTATCAAATTTATTTCGGGTTAAAGTTAATTATTTTGATGTATTAGTTGTTTCCCCGCTCTTTCAGCCAATTTGTATCCTTACTTACTTTGATATATAGTAGACAACAGTGTAAGTAATAAACACTTCCGCCATATCGAAAAGTTGACGTCTGGTACCTAGGCCCTATACAATTTTTTTTTGCAAGACAGTCTTCGTATTGTTATGATTCCCAAGAGCCTCGCCTGGAGTACGGGCTAGCGACGACGGCAATGCAATCAGGTCAAGGGTTTCACAAGACAAGGGCCTCAGCGATTCTCCCCACCGGCCACCATAATTAAACTAACATAATTCATTTAACCGTAACGCTCACCCTTAACTTAACCACTTAAACAGTTTCAGTATAAAGTACCTACCTCTGGCTACAGCCACCCAACACGATAAGGCATGTGTAAGACATACTAAAACATTTGTTTTACAACAGTATGACTTCACATTACCATAGAAAGCCTATAAGTAAGGCACCATTTGCATTTATATTTTATTATTTCACAATAGGTGATATGTTTAGTTAACCACTGTTTGATCTTGATGTAAATAATATTTACTCGTAGAATACTAATTTTAAGTAGTTAGTAAAATTATTTTGTTGTTTAGTTATTTTTATTTAGCATCATGAAATATTATGGTTCGGTAACTGTAATAAATTTTTGTTTAACTTTGTCACGTCAGTAATGCAAGGAATATATAAATTTGTTACGGCCTGTATTCAGGATAGTGTAGGCCAACACGATACAAGCGTGCACTAAAAGCGATTATGTACTCAGGACGAACTCCGAACAAAGCCAATAGTGTTCCACGCGCCACTGGAAGCGACTGTACTAACGTCGAATACCCGTCCCGGCTGCTACGTAGGTTTTTCAGCTGGAAGTGGCTGCGGCAAAGCGAGAGAAACCGTGACGTCACAAACGTATCTAGGAGATGCGGTGCCGGCAGTTGCTGAGAGATGGTGAGGCGGTTGGTGGTGGTGCAGGGGGGAGGGATAGGGCGAACGAAGGGTATGAGTTTCTTCGTGATATTCGAAACAGCGTGGTGCAGCTGAGATCCGGTTGCCAAGCCCATCGGCCCGGGCAGGTCGTATTGACGAATCCACCTCGGTCGTCGCGGGGGGAGGGGCCACGATTTCTACCGTAGCTCCATCCTCCGATAAACGAATTTGTAAGATGGAAGAAAAAGAGAAACGAGGAATGGTTATCTCCTCGTCCATTCATTCCGCGTCGCTGCTCCCGTAGCAATCGGTAAAGATCCAAAGCGAAATGATGAAAGTAAAGTAAGAAGTATTGCTTTGAGATCCTGGATGTTTCCAAGAAATGCTTCAATCATATCTTCATACAAACATCAGCTTTGAACAAGTCGTACATTTAAACCATACCAATTTTACAGTGTTGTTTTCGGTTAACTTCATCTGAAAAAAAAAATCCAATATTGATACGAAAGTTAAATTCGAAAATAAAATTCAAGCTTGCGGATGTATGATACAGACTAGATTCTTTCAGGAGATTACGTCTAATGTATCCGCAGAGTGTTTGAGATTTAACTTTGACCGTCTCTCGCACAGTTACATAAGAATAAATAAAAAGACATCGTATAACGCCGCTGAATATAACCCACTATATTTTAGTAAATTTCAAAACAATCTCGTGTCACACACCATCATTGGTGGTTTGAAACTAAATACCTTTGAAATTAAAGTGTTCTAGAGAGGCTTCAATTATATTTTCGTTTACACGTAGAACTTCAGTTGCTGTAAAAAAATTCTAAGAAAGTATCATCAAGACCAGAGACACCGCCCTAAAAGTTTGTCATACTTCTTGACTAGTTGAGTAATATATAAAAATAATTAATTTGTATACGTTATGCCTGTACATTATAACACCTCAAATTTAAGACACTGCTTCCTGCATTCGAGACAGAAATCTTGTTCTTACTGATTCGATATGTAGATGTACGTTAAAACAATTTATGAAATGCACAATTCTATCCACTATTATACTGTTAACAAATGCGTGCATCGTGTATTAAATGAGTGTCTACAATTCTCCATAAATGATATGCTTTGTGCCTTACAGTGAAATGATCGGGCATTTTCCGGTTTGGAACGAGACACGAATTCTTAGACGAACAACTGGATTGAATCATACATTCTGAAGTTGTCTCAGGGATGCCACCTAGAATACATAAACGCAGCTAGACAAGAAGCTTACATTTGAATAGCGTGCTGTTCCCCATAATGATATCGTTGCTCAAAAATGCTTACAATTTTAAGTTATATTGTTTCAAAGGTATTGCTTCAGGTTTGAAAAATTCGTGATAGTGTCTAAAATAAAATTGCTTGTGTATCAGAAGCAGGCTCTTTTCTTTACCAAAGAAACTCAATTTTTTAACTGTTGAATAATATTGTCAATACCATTAAAAGTTTTGAAAACTCTTAGTTAAAAATCCATGTAACGTCTTTAACCTCGTTTTCAGCTACTTCAGCTACTTATAAGTTTCTCCGAGATAACTGAAACTTAATTTCGTTGGTTTTATTTTTAATTGCTATCAGTTACATTCAACATTACATTTTAAGAGTCGTTAGCAACTATTGATATTAACAATATTTAATTACGATATATATACACATACATAAACAAGATAGTTTCATTCCTTCATACTGGGTTCCAAAAATAATTATGTTAACATTCGTCAATTAAATTTACTAACTTGATGTGGCCATGCTCATAATAATATATTAGGCCTAATGAATGAAAATTTCTGTCTATAAAGCACCTCCATTTCAATATCAGATAACAATCTCTAAGTTTGTGTATGTAGGCTTATACACATTCTTCAATTGTTGCATATTGTGTCATTAACAAATATTTTGTGTTTTGGTAGTCTTGTAAGGGGTATATTTAATCGTGCCCAAATATGTTATTTATGTTTGTACGTTACTGTTTGAATTTTTTGTGGCAACAACGTGTCCAACGTTAGGTTACATTCTGTCCCGTCCATTTAGTCTTAGTTTACTACTATCTAAAGGGATGTTTTTGTATGTTTATGTGCTAGGAAAAAAATTTCTCTGTGAGTTTAAATCTCCAGTAATTCTGTTATTTACTTTACTGCATGCCGAGTTCGTTATTAACATCAGAGTTGGCGTCTTTCATAGGCCGAACATGTGAAGCTGAGGGACACTGAGGTAATATAAAAGAAATTTCTCAGCCAAATACGCTAGTGACACTGAAAGCCCACGTCTTATAGCTGAGGCATTCGCGTAGCTGAAGAGGTTTCCCACATTCTAGGCACGTAATCCAGAGAGTTTGGAGCGTGTGCCAATTATCACGTTTATGAGAAGAAACACTGGAATGGCGCGCAGTATTTTTGCTTCGCGTAGACCAGTTGTGGGATTCAAAGCGATACCACACAATCTTACTCTTGTGAAATCTAAAGGAAATTTAAGGACATTTCTTAATAACTGAGATAATTTTATTGTTGTAAGGATCATAATATTATGTTTAAACAAGGTTTTGTGGCAAATAATGTTTGTTTTGTTCCTACGACAATATGAACTATGATGTGCGAGAATAAACGTGCTATTTTATTACAAGAACTGAAACTGTAGCCTACCCCTAACCAAAATTTATTGCTATTCTTATACTACCGAATGATGATTATTACAACAATCCTCAAAAATAGGCTTTTATCAGTTGCATACGCTGTTGTAGTTACAGTAGGTTCTAAATAATTTTTGCATAATGAATGTTATTATGTTTGAACGATTCATGCGATGGGTTAGTATTACTTACTGTAATAAATTGATTGATATTACGATCAATGAATGAATCAATATAATGTTTGTTGCCAACAGTTTATACTTCCTTTATTTTTTAGTTTTTTGTTTAGTCATTTTTTTTTTTGCGAAATGTCAACATTCGTTCACGAAGGCATATGCTCATAAAAACGGTTCAGTTTATAATAATGAAAGAGTACACACTTAGGCTATTTATATTTGCACTTAACAAAGTATTTCTTTGGAAATAAGTTGTCAAAATAGTAATTCTGTAGCAGTGTAAATAAATGAAGAAACATTTTTGTATGGGTTGCCACGTAATGTGCGTATACATGCATATATATTAATTCATTTCCTTGTTTTGAATAAATATATTTTAACTACAGTAAAACAAAAAATACTTTAGGAACCCAATTATTTAGAAACGTGTTCCAATTTTTTAAAATAAAATCACGTAATCTCTTTTAATAAAAGAGCACATTACTTATCCATGTACAAACACGAATTTCCTACGGCACTCAACTCCATACTGACTTAAAATTTCACAAATATATGGGCATTCTAGAGGAGAAGTTTGGTTTGTTTGTAGTACTAGTTATCATAGCTTGAATGTACAGAATTACTCGGTAAATTCGTTGTTTACAGAGTCATTGAATCCAAAAGTTGTAGTTTGGCACATTAATTGGTAATTTCTGTTACGGTATGGCATTTTCACAGTATTGAAAGTATTTTTAGGATCTGCGGAAATAAATTCCCTGAAAATTCGCAACTGAGAATAATAATAGGGCATAACATCTCTAAGAATCCTGGAAAATATATTACGCGTCTCTTCATTATTTCGTAAAAAATGTGTTCTATGAATGTATTTAATAAATATTTATTAATATCTATTACTTAAATTTTTCTTACTGCACCAGTGTTTCTCATTTTCTGAAGTTATTGGCCTACATTTGTTCAATAGTTTATGATTGCTACATAAAAATTTAAATAAACTGTCCTGTTCACAGCAAAGTTATTATAACTGCTTATAGTTGATAAAAATTTCGCTCTATATTTCACTCATTTTTTAATTTAAACATATGGCTCACACAGGCCAACACAACTATAACTACTCTCGCAAAATGACAAGAATACATTTTGCTCCACTAGCTAAATTTGTGAGAGATTATTGACGCAAATCACTAAAATTACAACATAAATTTTATAATAAAAGTTTTACAAAAATTGATTAATTTGATTTCAACAGGAATACGCAATTATTGAAACAGCTTACCTTTGGAGGCATATTTTGATTATGGAAGTATTGTATAATTTTCTTGCTTCAATAACGTAGTCAAAATTTAATACTTCAGCTCAGAAAAATATCAACACGTACAATAAAAATCATGGTTTTCCTGAAATTTAAGTCGATATTTTTGTATTGTCTAAACTTTGTGAGAAAACAATAACAAGCTGAAAAAACCAACTCTCTAACACAATCAGTTCAATAATTGATCTAAATTCTTGAAACGTAAAAGTTTTCTCATAAGAAATCTGTATTTATAGAATTTTTTATAAATGTAACCTTACAAAATTCCTCAACAAATTTTACATTAAATTAGGTATTTAGTTCTTACAAATACTAGGCAAAGTGAATAATTTTTATTTTGTGTATTTCTAAAATTAGGAGAGTTCATTTATGTTTTCAATAGCTTATAATTTTAATTGTTAAACTTACGTAAACCTAAATTGCCATAAGGGTTTTCTTATTTACATGTGTAGACAATGTCTAAAGAACCAGACACCTACAATATTGTGGCTGACATATAGTGTATTTCCATATCCTCTATGAAGTAAGAAAGGCGAGATTCCAGGTAGTACCGTAAGCGGGGTTGAATGTAGATTCGTGGGGTGACTTTGGAACACTATTAAAATAGTTTTATTTTCCATAGTTGTTAACAGTGAGTAAATATTAATTAAGAGCCATGTGTATATTTATTATTCGGAATTTACTTATATTTTAATAATTTATTTTATTCACGGCTACAATATATGCGAAAAATATTTTTTGTAATGTTCCAAAGTATACCACGCGTCCAAAGTTACCCTGCTTATGCTATGTTGTAAAAAATTCACTTGGAATGACTTGGAAATGGGACGAAAAACTGCCACAACCTGAAGCCGTGGCCACAGAATACGTAGAACTACAGAAGTGAAATAGCCGTAAGACCAGCAAACTCAGTCACACACGCCAGTAAAATTGGCGGAAATGCCAACCGCCAATCCACGTAAGGTGGCTGTATTACTTGAAAACAGCCAGGCCAGTAGTAAACCTGCCGTAACATGCAGGAACCAAACAGACACGGGGCTGTTATGAACTGCCTCGTGCAGCCAAGCCTGTATCAAATAAGTAGACCAATAAAAGGCATCAAACATTACAATATCGGGATTCTTACTTGCTCAGTAACATAGGGTAACATCTCCAAATACAAGCTAAAGCCAGTAATCTTCTGGTAAGCTGAACGTATAATGAAATCCAGAGCAAAAGTTAAGTTTTTTCGTGATAAAACAGCATCTCTATAAATATGCCCAGCACGTCATTTCACGTCTGTATTACTATTTAGTCTGTGCGCAAACAACCAGACGTGACGTAGGAAGGCGATAAACGCTGCAGTGTTGCTGTCGACCAGAGGTCAGCAGTGGCGCGTGGTCACGTGGTAATACTCCCTCGGGAACCCATAAAACAGGCGGGTGAAAGGTGACCGCGGAGGAGCGGATGAAGAGGTGGGTGGCTGATAGATGTGGGTCGTAAAATCCTCGGGTGCGGCGACACGTGTACGCAAGCGCCATTAAACTTCGTGACGTCGCCTTTACGGTAGGTCAGTGGCAAGTCGCGATATCATCGTTCTCCGAGCCTTCTCCCACAAATACCTTCCTCTCCTCCTAGACGTAAGACGCTCTTTCTTAGCGTTTCTAACAAGTTGTGGTTTTATAAACATGTGGTTGTGCGAGTGCATACGCACCCGTGCGTACCCTCGTACATTGTCGTATTATACACAACTGCGTTATGATCTTTGAAAGAACTGCGCAATGGGAGTGCATGACTGGATTGAGTTTCTTGGTCACACAGTAAAAAAAAATTTGTACATTTACAAGGAAATTCTTGTAACGTAATATCAGAACATTATAAGTCAGATAATAAAAGTAAGATGTCAGAAATATTTTTATTAAAGTGGTTACAAATATCGTAAACAACTTTGGAAACTAGTAAAATAATGGTAATGAGCAGATTTTTCGAATTGAAACAAAATAAACCTAGGAGACCTTTCACATTTTACAAAACATTTCGTACTTTCACAAAAAAATTTTTTGGAAACTAGTTTCCAAAAAAAAAATTCGTAACACTACAAGCAATTATTGTAAAATGAACCAGATATTAGCTGTAAATATACAAAATTTGTTTGTAGATTTACAGAAATGTTTGTAACTATACAAAGAAATTTGTAAATTTACAAGATTTTTGTAAATTTTACAAAATATTTTCGTAGTGTTACAATAAAACTTTTTTGGAAACTGGTTTCCAAAAAACTTTTTTGTAAAAGTACAAAATTTTTTTTACGGTGCATAGTTAGAGACAACGATTTTTGGTGAAAATAATTCTGCAACAGTTTGTTTCAATGCCTTACGTGCACATCTGCAGGTCTGCTTCTTGATTATCGGCAGAATGTATAATTGCTGGAGACGGGAAAAATTCGCTGGTTCAATGAACTATAGGCTAGCCTCCAAGAACATGTGTGTATTCAAGCAGACATTATCTGCTCACTGGCTGCTCGATGACGCAGTGATATGGGCCTGCATTAATTGCTTCTGTACTATTGGCTAAGCGACTTACAGGAAGTGTCAAATAAGTCACGGGCCAATTGCGAAAAGTTGCTGGAATTCTAGCCTGTGGCCAAAAGAAAACGCGAATTTTTCAGGTCTCTAATAATTGCACAGACGTGGCTCATTTGACTGTGCCAACAGGAACAAGGTTACTGGCGACACCACACGTCTGTGATTTGCGGGTAGAAACCCCGAGACGCTGAGAATTTAAAACAGCCATTCACTGACCACGAAGCAGAACTGGATTTGCACAAGTTATTTACAGAAATATTCCGCAATTGTAGAAAATTACCTGAAGTAGGAAAACCTTTTGCAAATGTCACAACTGAATATGAAGCAACAGATAGCTGATAAACATATATTTACATGTTTTCCATAAACGTTTACTAAAACAAGTGACAGTGAATTTAAATTATTAAGAGTGACAGTACAGAAATATGATTAATTTCACTGAATGTTTCAATATTGCGTAATGGCTAACATAACAGTATTACAATCTGCTTCGCACAGTAAAGAAAAATTAATCATCAACGATAACATGAATTATAATCACTATTGAACTAAATTTGCTTTTATATTAATGTACATACTACACAGAAAGTAATAATTGATAAGAATATTCGCATCATACATTGAAATCGAACCACAACATCTCGTACCAGTGACTCAGTACGCTCGCAATTGTATCTCTGAGGGTTTTCATTTGTTGTTAATGTTGTTACTTCTTAAACAAGTGTTTCTCTTGTGCGATCTTATCATGGCGTCCATTTTCGTTTTGAGCCTTCAATTTGACTTTTGTTTACGAGGTGCACAGAAAGTTCTGCGTATGCGGTAATTACTTTATATAGTTTATTCATGGAATTTTAATGTTGTGTATGTGAAATAAATTGCCAATACAGCAAGTGAAACTTACCTTAAACCGACCGGTAAATTAAGTTTTTTTAAAGACGTGGGATACGTTTCATTTTGGTGTACCACATAGCAAACTCAGAATGAGTAAAGCTTCTCAGACCATGCTTATACGAAGAGTGGTATATGCAGAGAGAAGCTGTTGTTTGGTGACGAAAACTGTGTTGCATCGCGGCAAGTGCTGGCTACTTGTTGATGGAATCCATTTAGAACAACATTCCAGAACAGACCTCGGGTAAATCCACGCTTTCACCACGAAGGAAACATGCATTATAACATTCCAAGAAGAAATTTATGTTTCGAAGTCGTAGCATTTCATAGAAAACTGCAAGAATGAAAATATATGCCACTCTCTTTGAACACAAATATATATATATATATATATATATGTGTGTGTGTGTGTGTGTGTGTGTGTGTGTGTGTGTGGTGTATGTGTGTGTTGGTGTGTGTGTATGTGTTAGTCGATTCCCATTATTAATGAGTACCTGTGATAACATTTTAGTCCTTGTAAAGAAGTATTGAGGGATCTTACAGAGTTGGTGATACAAAAGGCACAAAATGAATATCATGTTTTTTTTTCTTTTAATACGGTTTTTTAAAAAGTAAATTTGCAAGTATAAGGACATAAGCTTCGTCCAAAGTAATCTGATATAATTTAAATATCGAATGCCATTAACAAGAATGTCGTGACAGAAAATGTAATTTTGGCAGATATTTTACGGAACTTGGCAGGAACTCGTTTTTTTTTTAACGTCAAAATTAATTTGCAGTGTTTTAAGACAAATGATATTTCTAATATTAACTGAATTCTTTCTAGGAGATTATGTTTTAGAAGTTTGGTTATTCCACGGAGTTATAAGAACTCCCAAAAAAAACTCTACATCGTGTGAGTTAAGTTAATTAGACCAGGTGGGCAGTGGAATGCTTCGTAATTTTGAGTCGTAAAACTCGAGTCGCGCATGCGTTAGAATGGTGTTCTGCCTCGGCGAAGCATTATCCGCGTTTCTCCTGTGAGTAGCACCACTGCATTACAGTTGCCTTAATAATCGGCAGAGACGATAATGGATATGGAAAAAATAATCACCATTGGTGTTCGTGCGCCCAAGTAAAGGGAGCTCGTTAATACACCAGGTGTGTGCAGCCGGACAGCTTAATTTGCATTGCTGCCTTATCTTAACACGAAAGGTATAATTAGTGCTGTTATTTACGGGAAACTTAAAGGTGCTTGATGCTTAGAAAACGTGACCAGGTGTAGCTGACGTAATTTCACCTTTCTGGTCATTTTGTGTAATCCAGTAACTTTTTTAAAATGCTGTAAAAATAATACTATTTCATTACTATCATTCGAAATCCATCACTCTTTTAACAATTTAAATTCACTTTGCCACTTACTTTAACAACAGTTTACGGAATTCACGTAAATATATGTTTATCAGCTATTAGTTGCCTTGTGCTAAAAAATTGTTCTGTCTAACTATAGTACACTATTAATAATAATGAAACTGCAAAATGTGTCATATTCAAACATGAGAACAACTGCAAACGATAGTCAAGGCCAGAAGATCTCCTGGAATGATGCTACAGTGAAAATGTGACTTGGTGTGAACTATCTTTAGGGAATGAATTTGTCATATATGTGTTCTTTTGCAGAAGTTCATAACAAGATTGAAATAAAAATGTGTAATAGAAGCTACGTGCTGTTAATAGTTAGATTAAATCGGTTCCTCACAGAAAAAAAAAATAAAAATTTACATTTACTAGGAAATTCTTGTAAACTAATATCAGAACATTATCAGTCAGGTAATAAAAGTGAGATGTTAGAAACCTTTTAAAGTGGTTATAAATAATGTGAACACCTTTAGGAACGAGTAAAATAAATGTTAATGACCAAATTTTTCAATTTGAAACAAAATAAACCTAGGAGACCTGTCACATTTTACAAAACATTTCGTACTTTTACAAAAAAAATTTGGTTTTGTAACACTACAAACAATTGTTGTAAAGTGAACCAGATATTAGCTGTAAATATTGTAACAAACAGGCAAAAATAATAAATAATTATGGGGAATGGATGGAATTGGGCAATTAACTCCACTTTTACCCAACACCTTCTATCTACTAATAACCTTTAAACTAAAATGCCTGAGGAGTACATGTAAGTTGCTGTCACTTACCTTTCAGGCTTAACCTACTCATAATTGAACAAAAAAAAAAAACTAACTTTGGTGGCTGGTTCACTAGCCTGGAGACGCGGCCAATACACAACACCACGCCTCCAGATTACCTAAATAAACTTGATACCTAATTGAATACAGAGGCAGGGGGGTACTAGTAAAATTACTAAACAAACAGTAACCTACACCATGATCTTAGATTGCCAGAGCCGTCGTCAATTAACAGACCA
>PNEQ01095216.1:0-17904 GCA_003012365.1 Medauroidea extradentata | reverse complement strand
AAAATATTGGTTTACTGACAACACTGATGCTCTGAAGCGCCAGTAAAATCGGTAATCTCAGTAAACGGATGTAGCCTCGCACAGGGTATCGTCATCAACCGACCATCAGTGACTATCAGTGCCATCAGCAATTTCGGAACTATAGCTGATATTACTGAAAACACTGGCCAGTGAAATCAGTGAATAACGGAAGGCGGCCCCTGTATACTCCTACCTCCATGCTTGTATTTGACTAATATCAGTTTGCTAATATCGTATCTTTGGCATTTGTACTTTGGGTAATTTCTGAAGTTGTGATAAAAATAAAAAATTGAAGTCTCTAAATATAATCAGTTATACATTTTTCGCCATGGTGTTTGCATGTCAGGCTGATAGCTTTTTGAAAGAGGTGAGCACTGGGTTTTTTTGGAGGTTATGTTTTGTGTAGTTTAGCAAAAAGTAGGAGGTTAATCGGGTTTGATCGGTGACGTTAATTGATATTTGTTTAGAGAATCTCTAGAGGTTAGCAATGGTGTTGTATAACTTAAGTAAATGCGAATAATTATTTTCTTGTCTTACAGTTGGGCTGTTGCCCGGTGGCATGTCTCAATCTCAGGCAGGGAAACTTCACCTCAACAAATGTCTCCATTATAGGCCTATTTTAATTTATTTTGACGCCGGTCAAAGGGCCAGCGGTGGGTTAAGCCCATTACAGTACGGCCTAACCTCAAACCATCACTATCCTTCATTCATTGGCCACAGACTGTCATTGTTATTTATCGAAATATTCTTATTCCGGCATGTAGTGTTTCCAGATGTTTGATGGTGACTGGTGCAGAGTCATACTTGTCCGAAGAGTGTTTTCTATTCATATAAACCTATTGCCACAATAGATGCATGTGGAATAGTGTCATAAAAAAACAATTCCCTGCACATTACAATGCATTTTAGGCACACGGTAGAAAATTTATTAAAACCTCATGATTATATTTCATAAAATATAAACGTCAACATTTCAAACAATACCTATTTTCCCAGTAAATGACAATACAATATCCTATTGTAAATAATGAATGTCTACATAAAATTACATTTTACAATTTTTAGCCACCGTTGACATCTCAATATAAAATTTGAAGGGGAAAAACTGAGTAAAAGGGTTCAAAGTAACCCATGTACCTTAAGTCACCCCATTTAATTACAAAAGTACATACTGTATTAGAAAGCTATAAATTAACAATGTCTCTTGATGTGGAACAAAAAAGGTAAATAGGGTCAATGGGGCTGTTACGAAACACCTTAAAAAGTGAGGCTAATGTGCTACACACAAAAAAATTATACACACTTGTAGGAAAATATTGCAAAAAAGTATACATCTTCCAGCAAATATAGTAAGCAACGGTTGACCATTAGTAAATAACTTAAATGAAAGTTATTGACAGGTAAAAAATTTAAAACTGAAACAACATTTTTGTATGTAAAAAAAGTTTTCCAATTGATTGAAAACTATTGTTTTAAATTCTCATTTATTGAATAAGTTTTTTGACCTGATCCATATTATAGAATAAATTTCAATTTTATTTTACATTGTGAGACCTTAAAAATACATGGTTCATAACAATATCAAAGCCCTCACTCTTGCGGAGCTAATATGATAGGTCCAAAGTGGATTTTTTACAGGGACTATTCTGATACAATAAAAAACTTGAAAAATGTGGGCAAGTTAATATGCCTATGTACACAAATTCATTTTGTACCTTACTATGTTTCCTCTTTATAACAAACAAAGAAACTAAGTTTTGTTTCAGGACAATGCTAGCTGTCGAGAAGATAAGATTGTTAGTTTTTGATTGGTAAAGACAAGAACAAACCAAACAACTATAATATGCTGATGTGAGATGTTATGCGTGTTAGATTTTTAATTTTGTAACTTTTTAAAAATGGTACAACATTACAAAAGCAAAGTGAGAAGAATCACTTTTCCAAAGACTTTACTGGAACAAGCAAAGAAAATGGGCAGTGAGGGCGAAGGGCTCATTTAGGGTTGTGTGTGCTTTTGGTAAGACTTTATGCTAAGTGAAGAGACAATAGTTGATTGACAGTGAAAGACGTGATTTTTATGATAGCCTACACTACACTCGACAGACCTTCCAAGGAATTTTTATTTTACTTCAAATCATATGTAGAAGAAAAATCATCTGTTGATTTTAAGAATGCTTGCTGTACATATTTTTTTTCCTTTGTTTTCAATGGACCCACATTCCTGTATCTTGCAAACTGTTCGAGGAAAACAAATAACACAAATCCTTGTGATACATTGGACCCTGGCCTGTATCACTTTAGCCCCCTGAACATATCACATTAGTCCCATATGGCGGGGCTTTTATAAAAAAATTTTTTTAACTAAATGAAATAGGCTACCATACAACTACCATTAATTGATTACTAAGGAATTCAATCCGTACATTGTAGGTAATATTTTTTTAAATATTTTTCCCTGATATACTTTTTGTTTTAATTAAAAGTTTGCATTTTTCTATCATGATAGTACCGAACGACAACGGCCAAATAGGTGAACGGTTAGTGATGTGTGGATAAGGCAAAAGCACAATATAAATAATGATAAAAATTTACGGCTATTAGTGATAAGGTACATGTATATTCTGTGTTTATGCTCTGTGCTTGTGTAACTGGCAACTCCCTTCCAGTATGTACTGGAGTAAATAGAGGCAAACAAATAAATTAACGTCGTGAAAGGATCAGGATAACCAATCTGATATAGATAGGGCCTATCGGTGATGGATGATAGGGCACCAGTAATACTCCCCTCGTATTACACTTAAGAGACTCGTGGGTGACTCAGGGTGTGGTCTGTTCATTGCGCTCGGCTATCCCACCAACGACGTTCTTATGCTTATGGTGACATAGGTCGTAACACACTATACCATGATGTAACTGCAATGCTAGAGTTCAATGAGATTTTATTGGTTCCAAAATACAAGGTGCCTGGATATTATGTTTACGTACGCAACAAGATATTGGGATGTTCTGTTACCGTGAATAATCTATATAATCTTGCGGTGGTGGTTAGGTGCAAAGCGAATGATGGGTGTCCCTGTGGCATGTGAAAATGCAGCTCTTTACCAGCAAGGGTCGGCCGCCACTAGGATGGACTGACTGTTTGCTTAGAGACGGACACAAATGTGAATGCTCTAGATGACAATGCTTTCCCCCCCCCCCTAAACACAACGCAAAGCAGTCTATCCCCTGGCACGTAACAGTGTGGTGATGACTACAGGCGTGGTTCGTGGTACTTGCGTTGGTGATGATGGATTATGCCTGCAGAATGAATGTACTCACTGCGATCAACATAACTCGCGTATCATGAATGCTTCTCCCTCCTCTATGCTATGCAATGGATGTGGATGATGCGTACGCAACCTTGGAGCTAGACTCGCTACCCAGTGGCGACCATTAATGCGTACACGTGGTCGGTTACAATTACAGGTTATGCCCTTAAAATGATGATAAAACTGTGAAATTACGCAGTGGACCTATACACCAAATTAATATAATGTACCATAAATTATATCCATCCCGAATATTTAACGTGAATGCTCGGATGGCTCTTGCTATTAGTTCCCTAGTCCTGCAGCCTGGATTGAACGTGCACGTGGTTTTACATTAAAAGTACCAAAACTGGTAATAATTATTAATTGAAGAGACTAGCAATATAGGGGGATTGTCAGAAAACGTGTGCTTGCACAGGTGAACCGGTATACTACATGAAGACTATTGAAAACTAAATCCGTAACAAAGTTTGAAATGCACACGAACAGCGTCCTACCTGTTCAGACGACACTGACGAACTGCTATGAGCATGATGGCAGCCAAGGACTCATCGACCCAGATGGGGTGCCTAACTTCCTGCCACCTTGTTGCACATTTTTAAATATTTAAAGAAATGGCACAGCGTTAATTATTACAAGTAAGACAATTTACATGATTAAATATTTGCATGTGGTAATGCTTTTGAGTGTTCATTATGCTCTGTTGTGATTGGCCAACTAGCATGGCTGTCTATTTAAAATGTTCACGTGAATATTTCCTGCAATAAGACATGAAACTGCCTGCAATTAATAATTAGTCTACTTAAATTTTTTGCTTTTATAAAAAAAAAAAAAAAAAATGCAAAATTTGTTGTTATTGTATCGTGAATTCCATTTACCTTGGATTACAGTGCAATCAAGTGAGTTGAACTTTCAATGTATATTTAGCCCGCAATTGGCCCAGCAAATAAAGAATATTAAAAAAATGCTGCTGTTCTGATTTCAGCCTAAATACACACTAAAAGTTCAACTGCGATGCTTGTTCTGTAGTGCAAGGTAAACAGAATTTATGCTATAATAGCACAGTCCCATTTTTTTTCTTAGCAAAAAAAGTGACTTATGCTGAGCCTTCGAGACAGTGTTTGTAATGTAAGCTCTGCGACATAGCTAAAAACTGGCTTATCTGTCTGCCGTACTTCAATATGTACTGACCAGATATAAGTGAAGCTTACGTAGGATTGTGCACCGAAGTTCGCTGCAGACTTTCAACCAACTGCTTAATCACATAGTACAAATGGAAAGGCAGGAATCTTGTATGCTAGTTCTGCGTTGTGGCGCTGTGGCATTATATGTTGTCCTTACAGCTCTTTCACCTCTGAGCCTTTTACATGCAAGTAGACAGGTCCCTTAAGAAATTTCACATTAATAGGGTGGGTTAGATAAATAATCGCTGAGTTCTACAATTGAGATCTACACTTTTTGAAAGTCATTATAGAAAACTATGTACAAAGCAATCCTTGATAGTTATATTTGCCAGCTTTATGAGCAAATGTTTGCCCAGAATGATTTATTTGCTAGGCCTGGGCGTGTTCTCTTGCGCCGCAATTAAATGTATGAGATTTCGGCTTCAGAGATTGTTCTTCAGATATACGTTAACTCGAAAAAACTTTTATGCTCAGAAAATTGGCAAATACTGGGATTGCAGTTTTTTATTTTTGCAAATAGGCTTCAAGAAACTTATAATTTTAAACGTATGCTTGTAGTGTTGAATTATTTACGACACACTCTAAGTGCTCTTTGTAGAAAGTATTATAGTTGCAATTGATCCATTGAGAAGAAATAATGTTAACATTGAAGATCCATGTTTATGTCGGCATCCTAGTAGGCAATGCCTTAATTTTTTGTGAAACTTTTCCACTTCCACCCATTGTGTTAATATGTCAAGCCATGAAAGCAGTGTCTCACCATGTAAATTCTTTTAATTCATGGCACAGATGGTATATGAACTTTTCTATGCATTTTTATATTTTTTAATTACAGTAGTTTGTTCTGTATAAAAATGGCAGTAAAGGATTTCCATGATTTTGTTGATACCTGTAAAAAATATTAGGCAATATATTTTTTTTAATAAATAAAATAACTTTGTTGTCAGGTAGTAGTAGCAAGATTCGTGAAACAATTTAGGAATTTATTCCTTGCTTATTGCTTGTAGCCCCGGATATGTTTCTTTCTTTCTTTTTTTTTGCAGTTTTCGTCTAAAGTAGTCTCTTGTAAAGAAGCACAGTTGAAGACAGTATCAAACGGGACAAAGACGACACTGAACGGCTATGAAGTAGTACTGGAAGATACAATACTCTTTCCTGAAGGAGGTGGACAGGTATTACCATACATAGTAGAGTACATAATTAAAACAGTAATTACTGTATTTGGGTCATTCCGAAATCTAGGGACAAATCAGTTAAACAGTGTTTTAACATGTCTGTATTGATGATTTTAATTTGCTTTCCGTTGTTTTAGTAAAAATAATAGTGGGGAAAAATAAATACGTTACTCTGTTCAAGTAGGTTCATTGTAATTAAATATCACCGATACAGATTGTCTCACAACTCTTTTAATACTTCTTCGTCTCTTTACATCAACACAACCTCTCGCTCGCTCTGCCCACAATGCCACACTTCTCCCACAGTGCATTGCGCTATGTTTACTCACCTTGGCCAACCCAACAACCTTACATAACTCCAGCAACTCAACAGTTAAAAGAAAAATAATTGTATAACTTAACAAAGCATTTATGGGTGAAATGTCACCTCCATGGCCTGTCACTGCCCACAAGTGTATATAAGGATAGTAACTTGTAATGGGCTGTACACACCCATGGTATGTTAAATGAAATGGCATGTCATAAAAACCAGAAGTTCTGGTTTATAAATGTCATAATTTTACTGACACTATTAACTAAGCAATCGTAACTTAATTTGCTGTTCCTTGTTTCAATGTCGCCTCCATGGTACAAATAGAAGTACCTTAAAAAATCCAGTAGATTATGTAGGGAGTGCTCAGAAGCCATGTGAAAAAAAGCCTTCAGTAGCCATATTGTATTGAGTTTAAGTAGAGCTAAGGTTAATTCTACTACAGGTTAGAAAGAAAATATGTTTTCTTATGGGAGAGCTTGGGACAGGGAAAATTTCTGCCACTAGTTTCGCTTCATTCGCTAAGAGACCAGATAAATACGAAACAGTAGTAAAATTAAATTGAAATAAGCTTGGAAATTATATTAGTAATTTAATTTAATTTTGAAATGAAAAGAAACCAATTTCGCGTTTCAAATTATCAACTTAATGTAACTTAAAATTCAGGAAAGCTCTGTGATTGGTCAATTCGGTGGACTAGTGATACCAGCGTTCAGGTGGCAGAAATGTTTCCTGTGCCAAACTTATAACATTGATCTTTCTAACCTGTAGTAGAATTAACCTTAGTAGAACCAGACAGGTACATATTTCTATTGTTTTGTTTTAGAGATTCCACTCGATTGTTGAAGAGTATTTTTATTTGTGTTCACCTCTATGGCATTAACAAATTTTGTTGTTTTCTTAAAGAAAAAAAATTTGCCCTATGGGAGAGGCAATGCAACGCCAGGAGTAGCATCGTCGCGCCTTGCAGACGGCCGGAATGGTGAAAGAAATGTATTTTCCATATGCGTAACAATAGAAACGCAAGTTAATTTTTATTTTTAAGGGCTCGTGTGGATTTAATGCAAGGTGTAGTTTACGTATATAAAACTAATATTGATCATTACGAACTATTTAATACGAAACATGTAATAAATTGTTTAATGTATTCAAATGTTTCATTGAAGTGTGTTTTAGAAACGACGCGAAATAAAGCCGCATGGAGAATGTGTATTAATAAATGATTTTCTTATGCCGAAAATACAATTTGCAAGAAAAAAATGTAAACATAATCTTTTTGGCAAACTACGAAATTGATTAAAATTTGTGCGCACGAAAACTGTCCGTTCAGAATGCTTATAGGTTACATAATGCTTGAAGGTTAGTTCATGCCGTGGTTACAACATATATTAATATTATCGTTATTGCAAGTAGACTAATCCTTTATATAAAAAAGTGATAGCATGAGCTTGTAATTTTCACGTTACTAGATATTTATGAAACGTTCTACAAACTTAGGTTTGGAAAATTTTATGTAACCTTTTTTCTAGGGAAGAAAAAGCTACTATTCAAATATAAACATAAATGGAAAATTCTTTTAAATAAAACTCTCATGCTAAGTATATATTTAAACGCTTACAACTGCATAGACACGTCTACGACTATTTAATTTCAACAGTTTAGTGTTCAGTTAATGGACGAGGTTAGGCCTAAACTCATTGGTTCTAAATAAACCAGCTATAATGAAAGCAACGTGTTTACTACAATATCCTATACAGAAATTGGAAATCAAAATACGAATAGTTAATACAGAATTAGTTTAGAGAATACTGTTTATAATATGAATACAATTAGTTTGGCAAGAGTTGCGATATGTTAAAATGACAACGCTCGTAACTATATTTTTACATTGTTACCTATGGACAGTTTTATTTATATACGTATATAAACATGTTTTTAATATAAGTCTTATATTTAGAATGGAGAACAGTGCTTTTGCCACCTAGTATTTATTTATCGACATTAAATTGCTTCGCTACGAACGTGTACAGTATAGCGTCTGCAGTCTGTATCACTATTCCGAAGGTTCAGAAGTTCACCACCAGATGTCAGCCACTTTGCTTTGCATCTCCTGTACTTAGGTTGAAGAACATGTTATTAGATGAGATCCATGACAATGTGGTTGAAAAAGTTATAGGTTAGGTTGTGTGTAAAAAAAATGTCACCTCCATGTTCTTCATCTAGCATGGAGGTGACACAACATTTATGGAGGTGACATAGTAGGCTTTGAATGTTACTTTATCTGTATAAGTGGCAAACTTTACTATAGTACACACAGGCTTAGGCATATTTTATTATAATCATTGTTCTCTTAATTACTTTGCTGATTTTGATAGTTATTTTAAGGAAAATTATGTTATTTTAGAGAATAGTGTCAGGTGTGTACTCTCAAGATATAGTTACAAATGGTTCAGAAAGTATCCTCATGTATTTTCAAACATGACTCACTGACTTGTGATTATTATTAAACAGGTACAGAAAAATATGTTTTGCTTCAATTTTTTAAATGTAAATAATGTAATTTTGCTGACCAAAGTAAACAATTGCAATTTTAGTTTAGTTATGCTATTTTGTTTATTGTGTTAAAATCTATAGCTGGTTTGATAAATGGTTAAATTGAAACACCCAGTTAAATACACAATATTTCTTATTCAGGTGGGACCGCGGTGGTTGAATGGTCAGACCATACGCCTCCCACCAAGGTGATCCTGGTTCAATTCCCTGCGGGATCGGCCCCGGATTTTTGCATATGTGAATTGTGCCGGACGATGCCGCTAGTCGGCGGATCTCCCGTTTCCCCCGCCCTTTTCATTCCGGTGCTGCTCCGTACTCACCTCATGTCACCCCTCACCAGCGCTAAAGACCTCGATGTTTTAGCGCTGATTAAAAATCTCACACTTATTCAGGTACAAAGTTTGTGTAAATTTTTGTGAAGTATTCTACATTAATGTGCGCGTAGTCATGGATTTTCAAAGTTAAGCGACATAAAATGATTAATTTTTATTTTTTGGTATTGAAGGTAACACATTACTTAAAAATACTGCATGCAAAATTTCAAAACTATAGTTTACATTCTTTTCAGAAGAAAACATGGCATGGAAGAAAAAGTTATCTGAGATGGATTTGGCAGAGGTTTAGAAAGAAAGCAGAAATTGCATTAAGAAATTAAATAAAGGAAAGTCCAGTTCTGTATAAAGATTTCAAACGAAAAGAAGAGAAAAGTATCACAACAGAAAGGAGGAAGGTAAAATAAATAAATATAGTTTCTGACTTAAGTGAGAGAGATAAAAGTCAGCAAAATAAAAATTGGATAGAAAGAACGAGGTGACACAGAAAGAAGAAGCAGACAAATGAAGTTCACAGAGTTTTATATTGTGGTACTTTGTCATTAGATATCACAGAATCTAGTAAAGAAATAAGTGAGTGAAATGTTTCTTCAGCAGGTCTTATGACATACAGTACTAGGAAAGCTTGGTTCAAGTAGTAAGAAGCAGTGTTGCCAAGTTGAAGAAATCCAGCCCGCTAAATTTTGTTACAAAATCCGCTAAAAGGAATAATAATAATAAAGAATGGCATTTGACTATTGAGAAGACATATACTATTTAACATATATTATATTTAGTTTTAATTAAAATCTAATATAAACATTATTTTAATCTGATAACTTTTGAACACTTGGTAGCAGAATTACTGTCCGAATCTTGACTCGAAGTGTCGAAATAAATCCGCCTGCCAAGTAGGTGGCGGAATGCCAATCTTAATTGTAAAACAAGAAAATGGATACTTATTGTGATTTCGTTGTAATGTAAATTAATTATGTGCTTGTTTATAGTATTTGTTGCGACGAAAGCAGTAGGCTATACAATGTCGGAGAATTCGCATGAGAAAACTTAAAATAATAAGATGTTAAAATTGTTATGAAATAGTTTTTCATCAGTCATGTTTACACATGAAATGTGTACCTAATACAGTGCAAAAGGTAAGATACTTAAGTGTTTTTAAATTTTTTTTTTGCAGAAAAAATAATAAGTTAAGAATGGCACTTCGGTTAATAAATAAACGCAACTCTTTATGTCATGGCTACAGCCTAAATAAAATATTTAACTTTGAAATGACACACCACCATATTTGTTCCAGTCTTGTAATTTTTTTCGTTAATTACACTAGCCTCTGCTTGACTGCTTACATGCCATCAGAGAATTTGATAGCGAAGATACCAGAACATGAAACATTAAACAAAACCGCTAATTTCCGCTGTAAAGTGTCTAAAAATCTGCCAAAAATTCCGCTGTTCGCTGAATAGAACATTTCTCCGCTAAACAATAATTTTTCCCGCTAAAACTAGTGGGAATTCCGTAAGTTGGCAACACTGGAATGAACAGATCACAGGTTTATCACAAAATAAAAAGGAACTACAGAGTAAACTTAACAGGCTATCAATGTGAGCAGCAAAACACTACAGACTACGTAAGCAAAATTATACTAATGAGAGTGTTTGAAAAGAACTGAACTGCACTGCAAGAATAAGCAAGAAGTACTAAAGGAGTTTGAATATTAGGAAACCACATAACAGCGGTGGTCTAGGAGCAAAGAAAATATTTGTGTTAAAGGGAAAGAAACACACTGTAAAAGTCCTGAAAAGAACTGTTTCTACAAATGTCAAATGATTGTTTAATTTGCTTGTTGATACATTACCTAATTACGTGGAACATATTTCTAACATTGACCAGATTGATGACTTGTCAATTTGTGCATACCTTACACCAGTACTCAAACTCATCTCCAGTTTTGTACCAAAACTAAGCAAGCGAGATGTATACATATTATTTTAATGATTTGTCATATGTTAAATCTTTGTTAGATGTGAAATAGGCCTATTTATGGGATAAGTTATCAGAGTGTACTACATTCTTATAATCTTAAATTTGTATGTAGTCAGTTGATTTAGTATCATTGTTTATTATTACTAACTCCTTTAAACAACAGTTTCAAAGTATGTTACTGTACTTATTACATTAAGACTACAGGAAACTGTTATTTATGTTTATATGGTTACCCGAGTGTATTTTCACCTCCGTGGCAATTTATAGGTTTGTTTTACTCGCAGTGACTTGGCGTCTCTTTGTGCTCTTTCAGCTCCAGGGGCACTCCTAGGCATTTTACTCACAGGAAACAATATGGTAGGGGTCTATTTTATTCACCAGGTCAAGCGCCTCCAGGTCAAGTATGTCGTGCTCCCGCCGCTCCACCTCACGATGTACAGTTGTGAGGGCAAATCGCCTGCTAGAAGTTTTTGCCCTAGTCTGCTACATCGTGGTCTGTTAACGTTCGTAGTGATATGAATGAGAATAACTTATTATTCCTAACAACATTGGAAAATGATGGAAATATTAGAGCAGATGATGAAGGAATGGTGTTATGGTGTTATTTACAGCAGAATGTAATCATTTATTTCATACATGATAATTCTTCATTCTCTATTATATTCCCTATAACTTCTGCTAGTTCGGCCATCACAAAAAGCAGTGCACGCACGCAGTAAAGCGTTTTCCTTCGCCTTTTAAGAGCACAACTCCCTCTGACCTGGGTCAACATTATTACAACTCCACTAACTCCAGGGAGACGCGAGAGACGCTGGGTCTAGGGTGAGTAAAACAAACCTTGTGTTACCTCCGTGTCTTACAATTATATGTATTTTTAACTTAAATAGATAGTGTTGATTTCATTCTATGGCACGTTTGTGACAACCAACAAGTACTGATTACAGCTTTACCATAATTTATCCTTTTCTTGGATTTTTAATTTTAATAATTTAACAACTGTAATTTGTCCCTTGATTTCGGAATGACCTATTTACCTGACTATAGGGTTATACTTTATTCCAACTTTTGCTTCCTAAACAACTGTAGGCCATCTTATTTTCGAGACTCAAGCTGGTTTCACAACCACACTTGTGGTACGTACGTAAGCACACACGTAAGGTTTTTGGGATTGCATTCTGGACAACAAGAATCTAGACGTGCTCAAAAGTAGTTTTTGTCAGTGCAAAATGTTTACCACAAATAGGAGAACTATTTGGAAAAACATTATTAAAATTTTATTGAATTTATATTTACATTCTTATGGCTTCTTTTAAGATGGATATTCACAAATGCACTTGTATTGCATTTCATATTTTCTGTATGTGGATGTAAAAATGTTAATGTGTGTGGAAAATTTTTCATACAAATGTAGCTAGTCTAAATTGAGTGTTAATTTGTTAATTACCTGAAATGTTTTGGGTTATGTAAATAGTATTTTCAACAGATGAACTTAGTTTAACCGTACTTGATTGGAAAACATGTTTTGTTTACTTAACTAAGAGAATATAGTAAAATTAATGTTTTAGTTGTAATTACTCAGGTTTTTGTGACTGTTAAGTCGTATGTACTTGTAATCTTTTTCTCATTAGCTAATTACAGTAAATTTTTATACTTCAGGGAATACGTACTACATACATCCATGCATCCATTCGTTCAATCGTTAATTCATTATTCTTAAGGGCATGTCCATGCTACACTGAATTTTTCAGATAATACAAACAATTACATACACAATGTTAACATTAAATATATACATTAAATAATGCAAACAAATACTGTACTTACTTGTAAAGATTAAAATACTTATTTAGACAGTAGTAATAGTAACGTAATATAACTAGACTAGGGTAACAAATTATTTTGAAAGAATGTCACTCTCACCGTAAGCAGGAGAGAAGGCAGATGAGGGTACAACAGAGCGAGCCAATCAGAGCCAAGCATCTGTGGTGAGTACAGTCTGTTTTGTTTGAATATCGACAAGGTCACTCTTTTGCTGGTGGTACGTACTTTGAACGAGCACCTTTCTAGCAGGCAAAGAAGTTGATCTTACGAAACTTGTACAAATATTTCTGCGCTAGTGTAAATGTTTGTAACATTATGGCTTTATGTGGTAAAAACTCTCACTGTTCATAGTGAAGGCTGCGAAATAATAAGAAAAATTATTTCATTCTTGATGAAGAGAAGATTTTCGGGGAACATAAGTATCCAGTTAAAAATGGCTGGATTGTATAGTACTTATAATATGGCTGGCATTTTAAAATAGAATAAATGTGAGGAATGTGTGTAGTAATGTATATTTAGTTCATAAGTGATTTGCAGCTACATTTAATTCTACAGTCTTTTATTGTTGTTACGTCGAGCTAGGCAAATATTTTTTATATGTCAAGGCTGTGTTGTGCAGTGTACGTGTGTGAGCAGCTTTCATTGGTACGAGATTAGAAACTACACTGTCCTTTGTGAGTGCCAATGTACTGTTGACAGTCCTTGGATGATCTGAATGTACTACTCTCCCACTGAGCGTGTTGCTGCAGGAGGGGTAGTTCCCAGTCTTTCCCTTACAGTATGTTTTGTTGTCCTTGTAAGGTTAAAAAAAACAATAACATAGAATTTGTACATGCATACACATTAACAGATTATAGTATCACTATTCTTATATCTGCGAAAAAATACCCATCAATTTATGTAAAACTACTAAAAAAATTGGTGTGTGTCTAAATTACCAACAATTGTTTTTGTATGTCTTTTTTTTTTACGGGAGTTTAAAGCTGTGACTGTTTAGTTTTATTTGTGACAAGTATGATGTAAAGTGAAAAAACTGCTTCTGTGTTTCTAATTTATTAATCAGGTTGGTATTTTTACAGATTGAGAAGCTTGTAAAAGCCATTTTGAGGGTCCCCTAAACATGTTTCAAATGGGTGTGTTGTATTTCTGAAAACGTAAAAGCGTAGCTCCAAGTGTATTTCCTTTTAATAGATGAATATATTAGAAACAAGTTACGCGGTTCATGTAAAACAGAACACATGTGACACCCTATAACGTTCATGCACAGAGGCAAGAACTTTCAATGAAATATGTTCCATTTGTACCTACATACTCCACTTAGATGTTTATTAGCATTTGTGTGAGTACACCCTTTGTAAGGCTGCTTGTGGGGAAATTAGGTCACACGTAGGGTAGTGCTTGCTGCTGGAAAGTTTGTAACGACTGCCCAATGTTCAATACTTGTAGTTTAAGAGTGTGTGGTAGATAAATAAACGCTAAAAACATCAATTGATTTCTATAATTTTTCTAAGTCAATATGGATAAAATACAGAATGACAATCCTAGATAATGGCATTTGCCAACTATATGAGTAATTATTTATCCAGAATTATTAATTTGTTTCGTGTGATCTCTTGCGCCGCAGTTAAATGCACGAGGTTCCGGCGTCAGAGACTGTGCCTCAGAAGTTCGTAACATTGGAAATAATTTTGTTTGTAACGTTGGCTACAACTATTGTCTAGGATTGGTAATGATTACTTTTTCCAAATTAGCTTCAAGAAACATACAGTTATAGATTAATGCTTTTAGCGTTGAATTATGTACCACACCCTCTTAAGGGCACGGACTACATCAGTTTTCAACATCATATTTTTATATTTAAACGAATTAATTTTTTTTTCTTTTTTTTTTTTTTACATAAATTGTGACAAAATTTGGCTCTTATGAAATTTTCTTATCTCTCATACTTTTTGTGTAATGACTCGTAAACTTCATGTCAGAGTTAGAATTTTTCAGTTTTTTGTACGTCATTAAAACCAATTAACATACCAAACTGTAAAATTTCACAGTGAAAAAGAATGTTGTCGGCCATAATTTGGCATATATAAAAGCAAAAAATAAAATTTTTTTGTATTTTTGAAAGAAAATTGTTAAAATTTTTAATTTTCAGTTAATAATTTAGCATTTTTATTTAAATGCAACAACATTTTATCTTTTGTTTTTATATATTTCATGTTGTAGCCTACAGTACTGTTATAGACTGTGAATTTTTTAAGTATAGTATGTCAGTAGGTTTTAGTTGCATATATAAAACTGTAAAACTCAGATTTTGAATTGACATTTACGAGTCATTACACAAAAACTATGAGAGATACAGAAATTTTCTGAGAGCAAGATTTAGTAGTCACAATTTATGCTTACAATAAAAAAATAACTGGTACAAACATATAAATAAAAATATGATTTTGAAAACTGGTGTAGACCACACCCTTAAGAGGGTGTGGTACATAACTCAACACTTAAAGCATTAATCTCTAACTGTAGGTTTCTTGAAGCCAATTTGCGAAAATTAAACAATAGCAATCCTAGACAATAGTTTTAGCCAACGTTTTAAACAAAATTGTTTCTAGTGTTACGAACTTCTGAGACACTCTCTCTGACGACGGAACCTTTTGCATTTAACTGCGGCGCAAGAGATCATGCGTAACAAATTAGTAGATCTGGATAAATATTTACTCATAAAGTTGACAAATACCATTATCTAGGATTGTCATTGAGTATTTTATCCATATTGGCTTTGAAAAAAGCGTAGAATTCAATTAATGTTTTCAGTGTTTATTTATCTACCACACTCTTTTAAGGTTAAAGACTGCTGTTACACGGAACACAAAACAGCTTCACTTTTAAACATGTCCAGCTGCTGTAGTGGTTACACTTTCTTCAAATTAGGTCCAATCACATTCTCATGTTCAAAGTGAACTAGTTTCATAGCAGCTTTGAACAATGTTCGTTTTGTTCTTTGTTCCTGTTGGCAGAATCCAGAGAAATGAGTTCTGTAACAAATATGACTACTAAACTTACAATTTTTGAATGTTTATATTTGTTACACAAGCACATTAAGTTAATTTGAATTATAATACATGAAATGTCTTGAATGTTGAGTGTAGAAGTGACAGTTAAATATGGTTCATTTCAAGTTCCATGTTTGCTCAGGTTAGAAATTTTGTTGATTTTATTCAGTATAGGCATGTAAACTTGCAAACATGTTCAATAGTAAATTCGTATCAATTATGGCTGCCAAATGTATTTAACATAAACATGTTTGGGACATAATATGTTCTTGGCTTTTAATGATAGGGTAAGTGGGTTTTCTCGTTGACATTGAGGTCAGTAGTAACTATGACTTACAGCTTATACACAGTGACAAGATTTGGGATAGGCAGCTGCCATAGGGTTTGTTATGGAATGGTACCATGATTCGCCTGGAGAAATTTCGGGAAATCACAGAAAACGAAAATCAAGATGGTCGGAGCTGGGTATCAAATCCTGGTCCGCCCGAATGTGAGTCTTTCATGTTACCGTTGGCGCCAGCTCACAGCAGAGTAACTGTCATCCGTGTCAGGGGCTATTAATCATTACTGTCAATATGCTTGGTCTCATACAATGTAGATCTTATTTCTGTACCTACGTTACTGTTTGCCCATGAAATATGATAACAGTATATATTTTTACTTTATGCTGTCAGTGTGTATCATAATTTTGCAAAGTCATGTATAGAGCAGGTGATTTTTAGTGAAAAGAATTACGCAACATTTTATATCAATTCATAAAGCTCACGTCTGCTACTCTGCTTCGTAGCTATTGGCAGAGTATATTTGTGCAGATGTGCCGCTCATTTTACTGTGCCAGTGAGAGTAAGGTTACTGCGACACCACACGTTTGTCATTTGCGGGTAGATCGCGTAGACGTTGAGAGTTACAAACAGCCAATCACTGACCAATGAAGCAGAACCGCAGATGTGTTCATGAGGCACTGAAACAAAATATTCCATAATTCTTTTCACCAGAATTCACCAGCTCTAATAGTCATGTATAGTGGTTCACTGGCCATATCATCATGCATTTTATTATTTGGTTGTAATAATTTTCAAAAATTAATCTCGTTACCATTCATTTGTCCATCTAAGTGATATAGAGTTACTAATATTACTTCATTGGATTAATGTTATATATGCATTTTTAATTCTCATTGAGGTTTGACCATATTAGGAACTGACCTCTGATTGCTTCTGTGCGAGGCTAGTAAGCCGTCTACATCCCAGTGTGACCCCTGGTTGTTGTTCAAGTTATGTATTTCTGGATGAGAGGTTACTGTTTGTTTTAGCCATGCGACAAGGGCTCCCTGAATGGCGTGCCGGTGGTGCAGGTGACGCGGCGGGGTGCGGAGGCCATCCACTTCGTGACGGCCCCGCTGGCCGTCGGGGAGACGGTCCGGCAGGTGGTCGACTGGGACCGTAGGCTTGATCACATGCAGCAACACTCGGGTGTGGACACTTCGCCACTTTTGATAGATAGCAGCAAACAAAAAATTTTTTCTATTTTTTAAAAATAGTATACGTATATACAGTATTCTTATTGGACCAATTTTCATGCGTATGCTTTCGAACTAGAGGAGGTCTACATATCTGTTGTAATAATTTATTACAAAATTTTGCAATGTTTGGGACTTTTTTTAAAATTATGTATTCGCTAATAATTTTTTTTGGACAGTACATATATACTTTTAAAATTACATCATATTATCAAGTATTGAAAATAAAAAGACATAAAATACTAGCAAAATTTCTAATATGACAGCATTCTTCTAAAGCTCCACATAGACTGCCTTTTGTTTGAAAAATCTATCCTTAAAATGAATTCATTAAAAAGTAATTTATTTCAACAGTGAATCTCGATTTAATCTCTGTGATTGCAAGCTAAGTAGCGAGGATTGTTGAGAGAAGTGAATTTTCAAAGTACTGTTAGTGTTACTAGTCTTTATTATGACTGCAGTCACATTTCTCTTTTGAACTGTTTACATTTAGATGTGGTCGGTCACACTGTGTTCAATATCGTTCAAATTGTGATAATTTTGTACTTGTCTAAACACAGGGTTCTTACGGTCCTGGAATGTCCTGGAACTTTGACTATGTCCTTAAAAAAGCCTTGAAATGTCCTTAAATTTTTGGGTTTCCTAACATTAAAA